>MU004231.1:1098239-1308163 GCA_010405405.1 Microthyrium microscopicum
CTCTCTTGTTCAAGCCGTACTTGCTCGAGCCTGTCCTGCTCGGCCTGCCTCTCTTGTTCAAGCCGCAATTGCTCAAGCCTGTCCTGCTCCTTCTGCTTCTCTTGTTCAAGCCTTACTTGCTCGAGCCTCTCTTCTTCGGCTTTCTGCCTCTCTTGTTCAAGCCGCACTTGCTCAAGCCTCACTTGCTCAAGCCTTTGCCTTTCTTGCTCTTCACGCCTTTTCTGTTCGAGTCTCCCCTGTTCCTCCCTTGCTAATCGTGCTCTCCATTGCTCCTGCTCTTGTCTATTCTGTTCCACCAGTCTTCCCTGCTCTTCCTCAATAAGTTTCTCAAGCTTCTCGCGTAAGGCGCGATTAGGCTTTCCAAAGAAAGCAAAATACACAGATCGTCGGATAAAGAAAGAGGTTACTTCATCACTTTAATCCTCGCGAATGCTGTATAACTTCTCTAGAAACAGGGACGATTTGTCAGCTCTATATATCCCGGTCTGTAGGATTCCTTTTCTTTTCAGTGTCTTCAGGTAGCCTTCGAAATCCATCATAGTTTCGTCCTCTCTTTTTTCGGCCGTAGAGAAGAATCTGACCATCTATTCCACGAAGTTTGCAAAAGCGGCATCATCATATTTATATCGGGTTGGGTCCCGAGCCTTAAGAAGAGCTTTACGAGCAATCTCCTCATCAAGGAAACGCTAAATCTAGTAACGAATCTCCTCAGACTCAAATCCTAGACGGTAGGCAAGAGAGGCGAACTCGCACCCAATGCGTTCGTTTGGTTAACTCCTCAGTTTTGCTACCAGACTGTCATCCTCTTTCTCAAGGAGCATTTCGAGGTAATCACGCATAGCGCTAATCCATATCTGCAAGACTCCCAGTTCAAGTCGATCTAACCTGTTTCCTGGTATTGATATAAAAGTTGATCCCAATCGCTGAATGATGCACCAGTCAGTCTCTTGATTGCCATCTAAGAAGATCCTTTCCAGGGCAGATGGCACAGTTTCATCCGGCCATAGTTCCACCAGGGCTTTCACACAATCGGCTAGACCTTTCAAATAGTAAACATCTACGAAAAAGCTTAAGAGAGACAGAATTAGACGGTCGGTCGTCTCAGATAGTATATCTGTCCATATTGCTTCGCGTTCTCGCTCGGTAAACGCGCCGAATATTTTACCGTCTCGCAATTAACCGTATAGAGATAGGCGATCTGACCTGCAAGCGCCAGGGGCTTTAAGCTCAAGAGCTTTCACGTCAGCCCGACTCACCTTTAGCATCGCTTGCCTATCTCCTCGAAAGATTTTCGTCCAGAATTCCCTAATGTTGTCATCCAGATAGGATAGCATCAACTAAAAGGTCAGTACATCCACGTAGTCATCCGGAAGAAGTCTTACCTCATGGCATTTCATCCCGAAAACCTTGTGCGTTAAGCCCAAGCTCATTCCTCCCCCAAGCCCAGGGACGTCCAGCTGAATGTCGAACGCTGCCCTGAAGTCAGGATTTCGGATAATCTGCTTCATATTATCGGATTTATGGCTAGATATTCCATGCAAAAGAGCCCACCATCGGCTTTCAAAGTACGGGTTCCCTCCACCTCCATATCCTTGGTATTCTCGGATTTTGCGGTATATCTCGCCATCATCCGGTTTTTTTTCACATGAATATTCTTCAATCAGGGTTGTCTTGAGATCGTCACTAAGATCTGTATATACTTGGTGAGATATGTACGCAGGTTCGGAGATGGGAGCATACCTGAATCATACAAGTCGACCGTCCATCGTGTGGTTCCACGAGAAGCTTTAGCCGCAAGAGCTCGATGCTGGCCACGGAGGCAACTCAGAAGGAATCCAGCTGTGAATTCAAGCTGCAGGTGTCCATCACGCGCTTCAAGCAGTGCTTCCGATGAGATATTCGAACGCTCCAGTGCGGCATCTAGCTGGTCCTGTCGTATCACAGCAGGAATGTGGTTGAAAATATCCCAATCACGACAACCTTTCTGCTTTTTGAACAGTTTCTCGAGCCTTTCGGTATTCTTTTCGTCTTCGTCTCTTATCTTTTTGAATGGAAAGTCCAGGACCGCAATATCAACGCTTGCTGTGCCTCTGAACTTGGTACTGAGCTCTTCGGCAAGCCTTCGCTCCTGTTCAACAAATCGTCGCCGTGACATCTGGACATCAACGTTCAAAAGTACAATGACTCCGAGCTACTCCTTCCATAAGCACGATATAAAGCTCACTCTTCCTACCCAACGACCAGCCCTTAGGGGGGTCCAAAACCGGGACCCCCTAAGATGGCTTTTTAGGATCGCTCGAGCCCAGTTCTCTAAGCCTCTAGCTAGCTATTCTATATTCTCTACCGGTCACGTAGCACCGCCAAATATCAATTTCGCGATGGATTCTCTCTCTGAAAAACGGCGAACACAGATAGACTTCAGAAGACTAAGACCCGGTCCACGCCCCCAAAACAGCGTGCCCCTCGGGAACATTAAAGAGCTTAGAGATGAAGAGGAATATCATCGTATTAACGATTCAAGGCTCAAAGAAAGTCCCGTAAACATTTTACACCGGAAGATAACTCAAGAGATTGGAGTAGCTCGTACCACAAACTCGAAAGAAGTTAAGCTTCCCGAAGTTACCCCATCCGGCGTCAGTGATCATGAGTATTTGAAACCAGCATTTGACTCCCCGTGGCAGAAGTACGAAAAGTTACATGACATTCGACTTGGGGCGGATAACCTCTACGTCACAGTGGCCGATCGCAAAGATACACACTGGAAGTCCAAGACGCGAAATGATCCTTTCCTAACCCTGGCCTTGGTGAGGAGTTTCGTAGGATCGAACTTTGAAAATAAGATTCGGGAGTTTCAGCAGATACAGCACGTGGGCATCGTCTCGGTCCTTGAGATTTTTAGGTCTCAGAGCTCTGACGAAACTCATCACGTCGTTTTCGAATACATGGCGTATTCCCTCCACTACGTTGCCGGTAATCCTCTCCTTGATGAGAAACGGCTGGCTGCTATAGTCGCACAGGTAAGATGTCCCTAGCGAGTAGCTATCCTCGAAGTAACTGACAGCAACAGATCATCCATGTGTTCAAATACCTGTCATCATTACAGGCATTGGATCATGGTTCGTTGACTTGCGCTAAGCACGGGCTGTTGACCTGCTCAAGCATCCTCATTCATCCATGCGGAGATGTCAAAATTCGTCACCCACTCCTATCAAATCATTTGTCTCCCGAAGAACGCGCCATTAGCAAGGAATGTTGTGAATTGCGACCTCATAGCAACATAGAATCTCGATACATCAGAGCATTAGGCATGACTATTATGGAGTTGATGCAAGGCTACCCCAGAGAGGACGGAGCTGTTGGTGTCGAAGATCTATATCGTTGGCCGTCTGACTGCAACGCTGTCAGTTTCCTCTCTACAACAGTTACCGCCACTTCATTGCTTGAATTGACAAAGGTAAGTCGATTCTACCAATCAAGCCCCAGTTTGTACCAGTCTAATGTTCCGTAGCATCCGCTGTTGCGCCTGCCTTGGCGGAAGGAAATGCTCCAAGGGCTGGTGGCTTTCGTGTCCGTAGGGACCCGCATCGGCACCAGGTATCCATCTAAATAATAAGACAGAATTGCTTAAACTCAATCGAAGTTTGCCACATTCGTTACGTATCAATATCACGGAACGACTTCTAAAGTGTGCCGCAAGTCGTTTGGCTAGGTGCGAGGGTGTCCAAAACCGGGCCCCTTTACTTCACGGCACTCATGGTCCCAAATCTGGACCCCCTGACATGCCTAAGCTCCAAAGCGTATATTTCCCATGTCAACCTCTGTTTTCATGTCCTATGATCATACTGACCCTTCCTCTCAATTATGGATGTTACACAGGCGTATGCTATAGCCGCTGGCTGTGGCCTTTTCTGCCTTCTGCTCTTCAGAACCCGTCATTTGATGAAGTCGCTCTTGAAAACCGTAGAACTCAGAACTTCACAATTTCTCATCTACCCGCAGCTGGTTCGTCGGCACCGATACCTTGGTCCTTGGAGTTGGGCTGGATTGTTGGTACCGGCCGGTTATATCGCCGTAAACATGTTTTGCGTTGGCTTCAAAGCCTCATCTCTGCGCGTGGCCAGCTTACGAGCTGCGGATCTGGCCTTGATTAACTTGATACCAGCCTTCGCCAGTCTTCACTTGAACTTTCCAGCGGATGTACTTGGGCTGACACTGAAAACATATCGTAGATTCCATCGTGTACTTGGAGCCATGTCATGTTGCCTGCTAGCCTTTCACGTGTTTACCAGCTTAGCCAGCAGAACACCCTTCCCCTTGGACCAAATGGAGAATCTATGGGGGCTCATTGTAAGCATTTCATCTCCCATTACTCATCAAAATCTAACCTATGACAGGGAGCTTCATCTGTCGGTCTCCTCTTTCTCCTTTCTACACCTTTTCTTCGCAGATTATTCTACGAAGTTTACCTCCGTATCCATCAGTTACTAGCTGTCCTTCTCATGTATTCGATTTGGCAGCACTTGCGGCTGAAACTATGGCCTGAACAGTTTCATCCCCCTCAACTGTACGTCTATATTTCAGTATGGACATTTCTCGTCCTGTCACTTCTCCAATTTGGGGCAATAATCTACAGAAATTGGCCAGTACGCTCGGCATATTCCCGAGCTTATATCTCTCACGTCGATGATACGGTCAAGATACGCTTGAAACTATCTCGACATTTGAGAGTTGAACCAGGGCAATATATCTCTTTGTGGATGCCGACGATGAGCTTTTGGTCTTTTCTGCAAAGTCATCCGTTTACGGTAACTTCGTGGGCAGAAGGAAAGCAGGACTCGTTAGATCTCCTCATAGAACCCCGCGGAGGCTTCACACAAAGACTTCTTCTCAATAGCAAAGCGGCTCGAAAAGCTGGGGGCAGACTTCAACCACGTCTAGCTCTGTTCACCGGCCCGTATGGGACTAGTGCGTCCGTTAATCGATACGAGACGGTCGTCATGGTAGCTAGTGGTTTTGGCATAGCTGGGCAGCTACCTTACCTCAAGAAACTGATATACGGGTACAACACTTGCACAACTAGAACTCGACGAGTCCATCTGGTGTGGCAATTGGAAACGATTGGTAAGCCTCCAAACTCATCCATTGCGAAAACCTAACTCACATTGGTAGACATTGGAATTGCAGCACAATCCTACCTGAACGACGCTTTAACAGACGATCTGTTAGATGACGGCAATGTAAGCAACACAGATTATATCGATAACATACGTACTGACGAGAGCTAGATCCTTGGCATCTCGATATATATCAAGATTGGGAAACTAGACAGTGCTTCCTGGGGACGCCGTGCTGTGTGGTATAATGGATCTGCAGATCTTCGCGCGATCTTACAAGATGAGATGTCAGGGAAGTACATCAATAGGATGCAAGGTGAGGAACGAGGATCAATGCTAGTCATAGGTAAGTGTGCAACCAACTCAATTGACAAACTACTAATGCCGTATAGCTTCGGCAACGGATGAAATGAGAGACAATCTACGGGAAATAGTCCGTGGTCATTTGAAAGACAAAGTCCGCCTACTGGAACTAGAATACCAGCCGGTGACATCGGAAAGCGTAGCATCAAAGGCCACGGAAAAGTCATGGCGGTGATTAATGGGAAGGCAATGAACCGCGATAGCTAGCTTGATTGTTTGATTTGTCAGTCTTCGTAGGTAACCAATTAGTTCGATCCTAGAATGTAATGTGCAAGTCCATGTTGTTCGCAAACCTTTGTGCTCCAGATACTAGTCTAGCGATGATGCCGTTTCTACTACCGTGATTCACTGTAACGATAGGATTTCAGATTGATCGTAACTTCTCTACTGTACTGCAGGGTCCAGTTTCGGACCACTCGGGATAAACGTGGTTATGGTGGCGAAGCCAGGCTTGACAGTTCGCGGTCTTGGCATTCAAAAGGGGCCGAAACTGGGACCACCTCCACGATATAAAAAAATCCGTGTTCTTTCAATAATGCGGTCAAATCAAATCAAAGCCTTGAAATGCATAGAACAACACATAAGCTAGCCAGATTGCAATAATGCATAAGGAAACTACTAGAGGAAGTAAACCAACCGAATGAGTAAACATAGAGATGTGAACGAGATGTGAACGAGTCGACGGAGCTTCGCGAGTTGAAGCTGAGTCGGGCTCTCCACGGAGCTCCTCTCTCCTCGAAGAGTCTCTCCACAGAGATATTCTCTCCTTGAAGATCATCTCTCCTCGGCTGTTCTCTCCATGGAGAGAGTCTCTCCTTGGAGAATCTCTCCGCAGAGCTCTTCTCTCCACGGAGAGGTCTCTCCACGGAGAGGATCTCTCCACGAAGACATTCCCTCCTCGGAGACGTCTGTCCACGGAGAGAGTCTCTCCACGAAGAATCTCTCTCCATGAAGAATCTCTCCACGGACCTCATCCCTCCATGGCGATCTATCATGTCATCATTCTCACGAGTACGCTTGATATCCGCTTATAAACAATCTTTTGCCTTGCACATCTCCAGTCCAATCCGAGTCTCATTTATCTGCTGTTCAGCAAAATTATGACACCGCGCGATCGCGAGCTTGCTAAGTATGGTGAACCACAGAATCCCTGAATTGGATCAGGTCAAGTCATGCAGCTATTCGGAGTTCTGTAACCTTGAGGCTGCGGAATTAGCTAGCACTATCTATTTAGCCAGTTGGGGTTCTAATTGTGTCTCTTTTCCAATTGCTTCTTGGGTTTCTGCTTATAACATGCTAAAGCACCGGAGATGGGATTGCGCACTGAAATGCTAGTATTGATCTCATTGAAAATATTTCGATACACGTGTAACACCTGAAACTCCCACCCTAGCAATTTATCTATAGATTATCCCATATTCCTGCAAGTGACGGCTCCCAAAATCCTCCACATGAAGTTCACAATTCCCCATTCGCTGACCTTTCTCGCGCACAGTCTCTCGGCTTCCTGTCTGACTGCCTTGTCGAATTCGTCTGGCGACTCAATCAGAGTTATGCCGAAGCGTTCGCAAACTATCTGGACGTTGCCCTTCCGAAGAAACCCATCCGGACAGCAAACGATCAATTTTCGGTCTTTCGCATGATGACCTAATTCCAGGAGAGTAATCGGGGATAGCTTTTCGGGGTGTGGGTCGAAGTACATAGCAATGATATCACATTGCTCAAGATGGTCCATTTCCCAGTCGACTTGTTCTTTGAATTTGGGGTTTGAGATATCTTGCTTCAGGTTGGGATCGAATTTGTTGCCTTCTTGGTCACAGCGTGGATTGTACACCACTATAGGCAAGTCTGAGAGCATCTCTGCCATCTTTCTCTGCCAGGGAGGGGCCGTCCCCATATTTATGCTCCCAGCGAGGAAGATGGAACGAAGAGGCTTCTTGGCGAGCCTGGTTGGTGGTTGAACATGCTTGTTGAAAGGCTGTTGTTGGATCTTGGCCGGCATCCTTGGGGTGTGCAAGTGGATATTTGTAGATGTGATTTTTGACGGTTTGAGCTTCGTAGAGATTTTGGTTCTGAGTAATTATGAAGCTCTTAGATTTCGTCCAGTCCTTGCTCTTCTTATACTGACTCTGGCCTTCTGAAATCCTCGTCGTCGTGTGGCTTGCCCACAGGGGTCCATTTCTGGGACCCCCTCTGGTGATGACTCTCTGGTTCCTAAAAGGAGGCTGAGCAACACGGTAGCCAAATTAAACATCAGTAATCTTTCATTCATTGGCCTCATGTTCCATAGATGCAGCTACTGACTGAGCAGAGCCGATCCAGGACCAAAGCATAACCGATGGAGGAGACGCAGTTGTTGCCAGTCCAGGCTGTTCAGCAATCCACGGTATACGGCATCAGATTGTAGAACAAGTTTACAGCCTCAGACTCTGTGGTGGCATAGCAGTCGCCGAGGAAGACAATTCGTTGATGATAGGAAACAACATCAAGCCGGTGACCACATTCGCCCTCCGCCACTCGAATACCTCCAAGCTCATGATCAAGGGCACAGCAATTGACCTCTCGGTCTCGTATATGCTGAGGGTGCACATGCCGCGCCCGCTGCATTTCTGCGCGCTTCATCGTCAAGACTCAGACGGAGGCTATTGATGTTGCCTGGCTGGTCCCGAATGCTAATAGCGACTTTACTTTGAACGACCGTTTTTCCAAAAGTGAGATTTTGTTGAGAAAGCGTTCCAAGGCAGATACGAGAGCTCCATATTGTTGGCAAGTGGCATCATTCTCTGTTGCTGTGCTAGCATCGTGGTTCAAATTGTGGTCGTTTGATTGCTTGCAGACTTGGATTTGGGGATACAAAGGAGAGCTTTGCCAAGAATGCCAGGCCCAAGCGTCCTTCCGTCTTCTTTGCACTCCATCATCCTTCCAAAAACGTCAACTGAAATTGAGTACGGAGTTTCAACGAACCACTTATCTAACAAAGGAAGCTCTTATGTGCAATCGTTTTGATTCACTCGTGGATGGTACTCCCTTCTGACACAAAGTAAGTTTATGCCGCTGGCAGAGGTATCAACTCGGGTCTACGCAGTTCTATCGTAAATGTGCTCGCCTTTACTCCAGCCCTCACCTTGGACTTTGAGGAGAACGATGTGATTGAACTTGTGGCGTACGTCCTCTCCTCGAGGAGCCTGCCCTGCCACATATGACTACACTTACCTTATGGCACCACTATTTCCGAAGCTTAACGCATCTCCATTGGGTCAAAACTAAGGATAACGCTTCAGCATACGATTACCTTTCGACGAAATATCAGATCGAGAGACGGAGAGCGTTGATAGTGTCTTCTACGCATCTTCTTTCGTGGTGGGGCCATATCCGGCACCCTCCACGTCAGTCCTTGCTGTGAGGGACCATGCGGATTACGAATTGTTCAGCCTCTTTCATGCAAACTGTGCATTGCCTGCACATCTACGAGTTCTGGTCCACCGTGAGATGCTGCGCCCGTATCAGCCGCAGGCATCATCGTCATGCCATGATCAGTGGTTGAAACGAAGCAGGCCGTGATGCCCAGTCATCCTCTGTGACCGCTATCGTTGATTGCAGATCAGGAACGCGAGTTGGTGGCAGTGTCTTCTTCCTGGTCCGGCATGAATGAGAATACGCCTCCCCCTGAGACACGACGCCAGTCTGATCAGATATAAGATGCGGCGTGTCCTAGTCGCTCCTGGTATTGAGTTACACTTTTCGGTTCGTCCTCAACAGCCTACGGTGCATACTGATTCTCCTCTGGTCTTGAAAATGCCAAAACAACGAAACTCCACAGTTAGACACTCTGGGCCTTCACTCAGCCCATACCGAAGACCCAGCATACAAGCTCGCACTACAGACGATGCTGAGTTTTCAGAACAGCTCACTGCATTGCAGCAACTGGCAAGTAAATTGGCTGCCAAGCGAAGGATCGTCATCATCAGCGGAGCTGGCACATCCACGAATGCAGGCAGTAAGTCACAGGAAGTCGATGGTTCGTGCTCTAACCAGATTCCGTGACAGTTCCTTGCTTTAAGAGTCTCTCGAGGACTAAGATGGCCAGCCGAAACGTATTCGATCTTTCAGCGTATTCTTCGCTGGAATCTGCCAACTTATTACACGAGAGTGAGCTGCAGATACTCGAATCAGCGTCCAGGAATGAGCCTCAGCCTTTTGAGCTTTTCATGGAACAGTTGGCTCAATCAGGCCGCCTTCACCGACATTATACTCAGAACATTGATTGCCGCACGAGCAAGCTCCCCGCACTGAGTCAAAGAACGATTAATCTCCATGGTCGACTGGATAGATTAAGGTGTCACGTATATTCTCAGCACACAGTTTCAGTTCAGCAGCAGTCACTGCGGGAGTTGCTGGGTGCCCGATGCCCGGTATGCGACGAGAAGAATGAAGAACGGTCCCGAGAAGGGAAGAGACTTCACAGCGTGGGATTTCTTCGACCCGACGTGTTACTATACAATGAGAGTGACGGAGCCGATCCTCAGATCATGAAGGCGTTTGAAGAGGATCTACGTGGAAATATCGATGCGGTCATCATTGTTGGAACGACGCTCCACATTCCTCTTTTGGAAGACTTCACAACCAAAGTCTGCCGAAGAATGAAACCTTCCACGGGAAAGACGCATTTACCTAGGACTGAAGGAATGGTTTTATGGATCAGCACCGAGAAACCAAAGGTAAGAGCAAAACTAAGAGATCTCATCGACTCAAAGTTCCTCCAAGACTGCGACGAATTCGCAGTTCAAATCTCTCCATGGCTTGACAACCTAAAAGGTAAGATGTCCCTCAGCAAAAAATAATCATTACTAAGTATGCACAGATATCTCATCTAGTGTCATGGCTTCGACAGAACCCGATGTTGGGATTGAAAGAGAACTTCAGTCCCCACGGAGCAGCACATTTGATCCTCCTAAACCTATCAGATCTATCGTCGATCTTACGGTTGACCAAGAACACTGCTGCCTATGTCCAAATGTCTTGGGCGAAGGAGGAGACCTTGAAAGCAGAGCCTTTGTCTTCAATGACTGCGGATGTGTAAGCGAACGACGAAATCAACTTTGGCTGTGCTGATCAATAACTAGGTCCTTTGCGGCGAATGTGTTGGAAATGACAGCTCCATCGAGCTCACATGCCCAAAATGTGACCATTTTGGCAGCCTTTATTCCCACCCGCAAATCGTCCGTCAAGACTTTGGGCTCATGTGCCCTATTTGTTTCGAATCAGCAGGAACGGATACGGCGATTGAGCGCGTTTGCACGCCTTGCGGTAAGTGAGTATTCAAAAGCTTAGGAAGAACCCGGCTTAATCAAAAAAAGGCCATGCATTCTGTCGTGCATGCATCACGGCGTATCTGGAAAACGGACAAAATGACACGTCTTCGAAATGTCCGACCTGCAAGGCTAAAATTCCCCGCGATGTAGGTCATTTTGGATGTCTGCAAACTGTCCAGCGAGGGCTTGACATTGTCGAGAATTGAATGTTGTGGGTAGATGCACTGTAATGGCGTTCGAGGCGGCGGTTTGTACACCTTCATAACCCTGCCTCAGAGGGATATCCATAGCCTTCTTCTACAGTACAGTACTGTACCGGACTGTATGAATCATACGCTTAGATTTCCTGCGAGAAAACACTAGCATTGCGCGAATGCTCGAAATCAGGCACCCCAGGCTGATTACGGGCCCATTCGTGCTACAATGAAGTTGATCGTCGACATTCAGCATGGGGCCCGAGACTGGACCCCGGGTTCAAAACTGGGACACTTGGTGTCAGTATACACGGCACAGCAACGCTATAAATCTGTAAATTCCGCTTCAAAAGACTGCACAAACTCACTACTGTATCAGAAGCAAAGCAGAAGTTCAAGTTATCTTATACCATAATGGCAGGAACGAAACGCTCCCGTGCTGATTCGGAAACGGAGGAGGAGAAGTCAAACGCCAAGCGCCATAATGGCGAAGCTCCTGAGCACGAGGCAGAAAAGGAGAAACCTAAGGAACAACCATCTCAGGACCACAGCAAGCAAGCCAAAAAAGCGGAAGACGGCTCGGAGTCGAAGCAAAAGCGCGCGCGGGAGCCAGAGAGCACTGACGAACCGGAGGCCAAACGCAGAGCCCCTTCCAGCCAGGGCGAAACTGCATATGATCATGCTCACAGAGTCAAACTTCGCACCCAAGTGAGGGCTTGTAAAACTCTCGCTGACTGTGGAGGTATCCTCAACAAGATTCCTGCCAGTAATATTATTGCTCTTGCCTTTGCTTTAAACGACGCGAAAGAGAACCATCGCCGCGAGTTGTTCGGCATTCTTCCCAAAAGTCTTTCTTCTCAGATTGTTGACATTCTGGCGAATGCCATCATAGACAGAAAGCGGTACGATCCAGAGTCACTTTATCCTATTAACTTATCGCTTTGAACAGGATCTTGCAAGCAATACCATTTTCAGGATATGATTCTAGAAAGCTGCAGAAAGTACTCATTCACAAAGGATGCCTGGCGAAACAGCTGGATGGCGATGAGTCGCCATTTTTCGCAATGTGCCCATGTTTCTGAATGGCAAGCAAGCTAGTTGCGGCGTTCGTTTTGATATCGATTGATTCCTAAATAGCTCAGTTTAAGTTAGTCAATGAAAAATCTTCTGCCACAATCCCCTCATGAATATCAGGACGTCAATACCTTAAATGAAGTTCAGATATTCTGCATATAACATCCCAAATTGCGAGAACTGGCTTCAGGCCTCTTGCATTACCCCGTAACGTCACCTTTTGTCTCCCCGTGATTGATCACTTGAGCATGCACATTACCCTGCGTAAGGCGGTGGTGATGATTTACCCATTGACATCGAGATTTACCAAAGAATCATCAACTGAGAGTCGTGCCTGATTTTGGTCCCTTTCAGTTTCACTCTCTTCGTATGGATGAGCGCCTCCACAAGCCCAGTTCTGGTCCCCCTTCGAGGTCCGAAACTGGACCCCGTCGAACGGCGACAACTTGCTCTGATAGCGACCACTTTCAGTCTCGATGTGTTTCTCATGATTTAGAGTTCAGTCTTGGGCCCCCCTCAAGCTCCTTATAAATCCACTCGCTAGGACAGCTTGAATCTATCTCGCATCAAATCTCTCACATCTAAGCAATATTATTAGTGAACATGGATAGCAACATGGAAGGAACTGGGGGTCAACAGAACCCTCCTCCAGCTAATGGTCAACAGGACCCTCCTCCAGCTAATGGCCAACAGAACCCTCCTCCTGCTAATGGTCAGGATCCTCCTCCATCGAAGGGCCAACAAGAACCCCCTGAGGCCGGCGGCCAGGGGAGTCCAGATGAGCCAGTTCCAAGCACGGAAGGTGGAGAACAAGGTGGAAACTTTTTTCCAGGCCTCAATGGTTCCACAAAGTCTGGCTCCGGTTCAGGCCCATCTAAATCCACGCCGAAAGACAACGACCCAGATAGCGAAGAATACGGACCACCGATAGTCTTTATACCTGTGCCGAAAACGACCGAAGGCGATGGCACAGTTGGATGGACCAGTCTCTGGGGGAAACTGTATCTCAATCGGTACGGAAAGAAAAGCCATGCAACATACCGAGTTGAGAAAGACTGCGTTGATGGCTACGACAAGCCAGACGAGGAGAATATTAACAGCCTCCTGAACCGGCGCGGACATCTGAAAGTAAATGAAAACAGCACAGAGCGTAAATACACGAGAAGACACATCAATCGCATTCTCGCTGTTGCATGGCAAGGAAAGATTGCTACCACCGCTGACGAGGAATTTGATCGCTCAGAAGACCTAGATCTGATCAATCCGGCTATCAAACCAGATAAGACCAAGTATCCTCGCACCTATGTTTACGTCCGTTGGCTAATTGACGGAGAATTCGTTAAGACATGGGAGCCAAGGACCGAGCTTCAGGTTCGATACGGAGCGAAACTCGCGAACGATATCATCTTTACCGCTGCCAAGGAACAAGAAGAGAGATACAGCGATGCAAAGACTGGTAAGCGCAGGGCATCAAGCAGATCTCCTTCTGTCGGATTGGCAGACGGCGCGGTTCGCGAAGAACGCGAGAAGTCATTGGAGGCAGAGCGCAAGCGCGGCACCAGGGAAACGACTCCTAGAACA
Organism: Microthyrium microscopicum; assembly: GCA_010405405.1. Taxonomy (NCBI): domain Eukaryota; kingdom Fungi; phylum Ascomycota; class Dothideomycetes; order Microthyriales; family Microthyriaceae; genus Microthyrium; species Microthyrium microscopicum. Next base: position 1,111,878 of record MU004231.1, read on the forward strand.
GCAGCCAAGGTTAGCGATCTGGTTATGAAGCTTATGGACGAGTTCAAGGAAATGCATCTTGCCTTGAAGGGCGTAGAGATGTACGAAGAACTTGATACTGAAGAGAAGGCCGAATTCTTTGACGAATGGAAGGAGTACAAGGCTGCCAGGATCAAGGCGTAATCCAGCACGGGATCAGCAGTTTCTCTATGGTTGTAACGATAACAATTTTTCCACTTCTTCATCCTTTGCTTTCATCATTTATTCAGGTAACATGGGTGCCGGCGTGGCGAGCCGCTGTTAGAGAATAGGATAAAAGGGATAATTCTTCTATCTAGAGTTCTAAGACTACCTTATATAATGCTTATGTACATGGGTAGTGTTAGAGACTGTTGGAACCACTCAGGTTTCCGTATATATACGGGATTTGGTCATAAAGAGTTCGTAGCTAATGATAGACTGGTATTCTGGTTTTCTGGTTGATGATGCTTTATTCTTGTCTAAGTACAGATGGTAGATTCCTGAGGACTAGCCTGCCAAGGATATCACGTGATATAACTAGAGATCCAGACAGAGACTGATACTATCACCAACATTGATTGTATCAGTCCGAGATATCACAGCCACGTGATTGTGTCAGTCTAAGACATCAGTCACGTGACTATACATGGACAGAGGTGTGGGTGTCCCCATTTAACAGCGGCTCGCCACGCCGGCACCCATGTTAGACCGGCTATTGTTTGTGTATTGCGCAATCTCAGATTCGGCAAAGAGTGCTGCTTTTAGATACAATAAATTAACTTGAAACGATATCTTGAGTTGAGATGTGATCCAAGAAAACAATAGTGGCTCGCTTCTGAGAAGGTGGTGGTGTTGGCAGTAGCTACGCCACGCGGGTGCTCGTATGTGACGTCAGGTTACCTGACCAGCATGTGCGGAATTTCTCCGATGTGTCCAATCTTTCGCAAATCGCCACGCTCGAATCGCTGACATCAAAGCTTGTGACGCTGGTCACGATCAAATGAGTATATATTCCAGTAGCGACTAGTAACTTATGACTAGACATCAGCTACTTTCTATCCGATGGACTAGCATAATACACAGTCAGCTACGAGCGTTGGGAGTCTCGCCCAGATGCTTTCCGACATTGATCTCGGAGAATACTACTATGTCCTCACAGCTAATGGCTTTGATAAATGGGATCAAACAATTCACATCACCGAGGAACAGTTGGGACATCTTGGGTTTAAGTTGGGCCATCGACGCTGGCTTCAACGACAAATTGCATCACTCAAAGGCTACCCATCGTTGAAGCCACTTCCTGCTACAGCGGCAACCAATCTACCGCTTACCCTTCTACTCGAACTGGCGAATCAGAGCGAAGAGCCTAAGCCTATGAACGCTGACGCTGTTCGTTATGAGACAAATTGATGTTGGCATATGACTGGCCAGCTTGTTTAGCTGAACCATGGACTCTCAAAAGCCGGTTTGGGTATTATCCACTCCATTAAATCCAATCTATTTCTTTACTTTCATGTAACTAATTCTCTCTTTTACGAAGGAAGTTTCGAAGGGTTGGTTTGGGCTGATTAATTGTTGGTAGAGACCTCTTTGGAGTAACATCTATCTGTTGGATGAGACGCCCGTACCTTACGTGATTGTAATGTCTGAGACTGACACAACTACTGTTGGTGATAGTGTCACTCTCAGATATCCCTTGTACATCAGGTCTATATAAGAGACCTTCTAGATAGATAGACAGGAATCATTACTTCTTCCTTCCATTGTCTAACACTATCCCGGTGCGGCGGGCCGCCCGGTACAACGGACCACTTTATAGTTGAAAGTACTACCTGTCTCTAGTTCGCATATATATAAGGTTTCCCTTCATCAGACCCTATTCTATAGCTGTTTCTCTAGAGTAAGAGATGGCGCAGCTTGAAAAGTTCTAGAACATCTCTATGGCCGACTCCGTCGTACATTTTTAAATTGTCCCCCCGAGTTTTCAGCCAAGGGATCACAAGTGCCTTTCACCTCGAACGCAGAATTATGTACTATTCAAATAGAATGGACTTATTGCACCTAAAAGGGTTAAGGTCTATCCACATATAACGAGCCAACTCATTCAACGGGCCGGATTCTAAATCCGGAGCAGCTTCTAACCTCCCTTCGAAAACATGTCGAGGGGTTATTGCTCGATAAATACTATACAAAATTTACTCTCTAACTTATAAGCCATTGATTTGAAACAAAGATCGATTGTATGGTGGCGTACCTGCTAATCGTTTTAATGGTGCCATTCATTTCATCTCATCGATACATAGTATATTAGAGTTACCGAGAGGAGCTGTTAATGTCGGTAGATATTGATTCTGATTCCAGCTTGCCTGCAGCAGGCTGAAGGTACCGGGTGGCGCGTACTAGTGACACGCCACTCCTTAGTAATTACCCTTATATCCTATGTACACATATACACTCTCTTGTACCTTTCCTTAGACAGAACAGATAACACAATAGACACTAGAGGCTCCTTTTAAATAAGGCGAGCTTTGTGTCAACGTAGTTATCAAAAGTACACTTGGTAATTACTATTTACTAATAGTTAAAGAGGATAGAAATCAGACTCAAAAAACTTGTAATACTAAGGGTATGTTAGTATAATACTATCTTTTAATACCATTAATGTTGACTGTAGCCCTAATTCCTACCATGTCCTCCCTTATACCCTCCATGGCTACCTTGATTCCCGCCGTGTCCTCCCTCATACCCTCTATGGCTACCTTGATTCCCGCCGTGTCCTCCCTTATACCCTCCATAGCTACCTTGATTCCTATCGTGTCCTCCCTTATATCCTCCATGGCCACCTTAATTCCCGCCGTGTCCTCCCTCATACCCTCCATGGCTACCTTAATTCCCACCAAGTCCTCCCTTATACCCTCCATAGCTACCTTGATTCCTACCATGTCCTCCCTTATACCCTCTATGGCTACCTCGATTCCCACCGTGTCCTTCCTCGTAACCGCCGTAGCCACCCTAATTCCCACCGTGTCCTCCCTTATACTCTCTATGGCCACCTTGATTCCCGCCGTGTCCTCCCTTGTAACTGCCGTAGCCACCCTGATTCTTACCGTATCCTTCCTTATACCCTCCATGGCTACCTTGATTCCCGCCGTGTCCTCCCTCGTAACCGCCGTAGCCACCTCGATTCCCACCGTGTCCTCCACCTTGCCCGCCTTCGTATCCGCCGTAACCACCTTGATTTAAGCCATACCCTCCTTGCGCCCCAGCATGCACGCTTTCATTATATTTCGGCTGGTTTGCAAAATCTTGAGGATGCTTCTGCCCGGTTGCAGCGTCGGTAATCTTGTGCAGGAGTCCAGATGATGATTGTTGCGAACCTGTAGACTGCTTCTGCCCAGACATCTGGTCAGCGATTTTGCCAAGAAGGCTAGACATCTTGAGGGAGTTATTAAGTGGGAGTTATTGAGTGGGAGTTATTAAGTAGGAGTTATTGAGTGGCAGTTATCGAGTGGGAGTAATGGAATGACTGCGGACGACAATGTCAGTGATTGGAAATGGAGGTGTTTTATCCGTTATTAGGAGCTGAGGCTGAGCAAGCTGCTGTGCTACAATCGAATCGTTAATATTTGCTTACGTTATATGAATACGTTGTCATTCTTCATCCCTTGTCTCAACGCTTCTCGCAAATTAAACTTCTTAACTCTTGCTCATTATTAACTATGTCCTTCCAATTCTCTCGGTCGCAACGCTTGATGGTTATTATAGGCATATTATTCTCCTTTTTCGTTGCCGAGATTTCAGGTGTGTTAAATTAACAAGAGGACAATTCTTTTACTTCCTAGCTAACCTAGTAATGCGCTGCCAGTTGGGTTTTACACCCACTCTCTCGCTCTTGTTGCTGATGCTTTTCACTATGTATGTTCGGACCTATGACCCCACTTGTTCGAATTGGCGGCTAAACCTTCTCCCATTAGATGAATGATTTAGTTGGATTTATCGTTGCGCTTGTTGCACTTAAGGTAGATCAAACAATTGGTACCGATCATGCTCACTAACATGCTTAATCCAGATATTGCAACGCGACAAGAACCCTAAAGGACTGTCATTTGGCTGGCAACGGGCGCAGCTTCTAGGTGCCTTCTTTAATGGTGTTTTTCTCCTGGCACTCGGCGTTAGCATCTTCCTACAATCAATAGAGCGATTTGTGTTACTACAAAGTATGTCTACGATCTTTGCAATAATTACGCTACTAATATATCTTTAGAGGTTGAAAATCTAATGCTAATCTTGATAATGGGATGTATTGGTCTTACTTTGAACATCATCAGCGTTACATTCCTGCATGGTACGAAGCCACTACAATATCCTGCAGATAAAGCAAGGCTCACGTATAACTCCTAGAACATAACCACGATCATAAAAGCACAGAAGAACATCCAACTACTACTGGAATTGACAACAGCTTTGAACTATCTACATTGCAAGATGCAAGTGCTACGCTCATTATACTGAATGTCTACAGATTATACTAACACGAACTAGACAACGCATTCCCATCAAGATCATCGCCATCAAATAATTGAACTAAAAGGAAAGGGTCATGACCTTAGTATGATGGGTGTCCTTGTACACTTGGTTGGAGATGCTATCAACAATATAGGTGTTATTATTGCGGCTGCGGTAATTTGGAAAGCTAAATATGAGGGGAGATTTTACGCCGACCCTGGAGTTAGTATGGGTATCGCGATAATGATACTACTTTCAGCATTACCCCTTGGTAAGTCAAGTTCTTACTACTCTGCCAAATACTCACAAACTTGCCTCAGTTAGAAATAGCGGTAGCATCTTACTCGAGAGCGTGCCCCTCGGTGTTGATATTGATGATATTCAATACGATCTCGAAAAGGTAGCTTAAACTAAGACGTCTGCAACCAAATCGATAACTACTAAAGCCGTACAGGTTGAAGGAGTGGTGTCTATACATGAGTTGCACGTGTGGCGTTTGAGCCAAGACAAGGCTCTGGCATCGGCCCATGTCCTCACTTCTGACGATTCGCTTACAAGTTTTATGAATCAAGCACGGCTCATCAACCAGTGCCTGCATGCTTATGGAATTCATTCTACTACGCTACAACCCGAGCTTGTAACGTCTATTGGAGTCGACAGCGGTGGAGAATTGCATGGGTTGCGGCAGCGACCAGTCAAGACTGCCAGTTGTCAAATCAATTGTGGAAGTCTATGCGAAGACTTGACTTGTTGTGGCTAAGGGAACTATGAGGTCTCAACAAAGCCGTTCAAGGGCGTACCCGAGGGCTTTGATTCAGAATGGCCACATTACGTGCATGATAAGTGGAGAGAGAGTAATCATTGAGGTCGTTAGAATGTGTAAATAACAATGTATTCTGGGCTCCTGAAGAACATATCCCCTCTTGCCTTCTCTCTTCCTGTACTGTACTTGTATTGTCGTACAGCCCCCTCGAGAGCTCCAAGTCGTCGGGCTTGAGGAAAGCGGCCTCAACGGCAACAACCTTCATTATTCCAGTACTGTCTTCGCCATTCCCTTCCGCTAAATAGATGTACCAGGATAGTAGAAGGCAGAGACAGCGATGATAACATATACAATAACGCAGAGTGCCCCCTCGAGATAATTGCTCTTCTGGTCACGAAGGAAGTTGCCTACAACAACGATTGCCAGGATCATAATAATGATCTCAAAAAGCTCGAAGTTGAGGTTCATTGTCTTGCCAAGGCCCCATCCTACGATAACTACTAGCGGGGTATTGAAGAGAGCTGTTTGGATGGTCGCGCCTAGGACATGAGACAGGGCAAAGTTCATCTGGTTGTCCCAGGCTTCATCGATGGCTGTAAGATGCTCGGCGGCCTTCTCAACAAGAGGGACAAGGATAAGACCCATGAAGGCCTCGGTGATGCCACGTTCCTCGACGATATAACCAATCTGCTCAACCAAGGATATAGCAACTAGTGTCACTAGAGTCATAGATACTAACAAGGCGATGACACATTCCGTCAAGGTGAGCTTTGACTTTGCAGCATCTCTGGCTTTGTCTGCATCCTTCTCTTCGTCCCGTTCCAAGATAGCATCAAAGATGCAGTGCTGTGTTCGCATTTGAAACCAGATATAGATGAGGTAGGCGATGATGAGAAGGATTGAGGTAACTCGACTGATATGAAGCACATTATCTTGAATGGTCTCTTCTGTGATGTTTGAAGCGCCGGCGATGGCATGGTAATAAGCAGATGGAACAATAAGGGCAAGCCCACTGCGATTCAAAATTAGCAATGGCACTGACGGCTGTTTGGATAGGTAGGCAAACGCTGTTAATAATATACCACAACCGACTTCGCTAACGGTATCACTAAATTCTTACTCGCCGCGTCTCAGGCCGCCAGCGAAGAAGCAGAACCCGAGACAAAGAAGCATTATAACAAGTATAGAGCCTAAGACTGCGGACTTAACAACAGGATATTAGTCCCGTATTAACAGCACTATAAAGAAGATAAGCTCAACCATTAATCCCAGCATGTTCTCAATCAGGACGCCGGCCACTTTTAGGAGCTTACGTGCAAACTCTTATCCGGCAAAGCCAATCGTATTAGCACATAGTACCATAGCAAGATAGTTAAGGATGAAGACAATAAGATGCAAGTTACTCTTAATATAACGCAGAGCGAGTGCTACAGAAACCGTGGGCCATAATATATTGCAGAGCCTAGATGCATCGCTCATTGATGTCCAAAGAATTCTGAAGAAGTGTATTGGGTGTATACCCCTTCGCCCACTTTCACCACCAGGAGCGATCTTTCTGGTGATGCCATGACCATGGCCGGCCTCGACAGCATTCTCTAGATCGGCCGTAACCAAGGGATCCTTGCTTCGTTGAAACAATGCCATGTTACCGGCAGTGCTAATGTTGCTATGATGAATGGACACTCGGTGTCCGTTGTTGCTGTCTTGCAGAGGGCGCGACTAGGACGAACCAGTATGGTCTTCAGGATAAGCAGATAAAATACTTTTCGTTCATTCCAAGGATGCGACTTGTTTTCTGCGGTGAGGATGAGGATCAAGTATAATCGGGAGCCAGAAACTGGAATCCAAGTTCTGCTGGCTAGATTGGTGCGATGACGGCATTAACCCGTTATGGCATAGGTCATCTCTTGGCTGCTTTCGTCTCATGTGGGGTCATCACCCACTTGAAGTATTCCAGCAGCTCATCAGCTCGTATCTTATTATCCGCACGGACACTGCATCACATCCTCGATTATCCAGACTCACGACACGATGGTGTGGTCAAAATCTAATCGAATTTCGGTCATGTTGGCTATCGATGTGGCCTTCTTCCTGTTGGAGCTAGGTGTTGGAATGGTCGTGGGCTCTCTGGCTCTTATGGCAGATGCCTTTCATATGGTGAGATGAGACGGCACTCTTGAGTTGAGAACGTGTACTATACTAACAGCGCGTTAGCTCAACGACATCATCTCCCTCATCGTTGGCTTGTGGGCTGTAAAAGCTGCTCAGAAACCACGGTCCGACAAATACTCATTCGGAGTATGTACGAGGTCCGCTCCATGGACAATCTCAGCGCAATGCTAATTTGTTCCTGAAGTGGCTAAGAGCAGAGATTCTTGGCGCCTTCTTCAATGCCGTCTTCCTCATTGCCCTCTGTCTCTCCATCATCCTCGAAGCAATGACTCGTCTCCTCGATCCTCCTGAGATCAGCAACTCTAAAATCATCCTTATCGTTGGCTCGTTGGGCCTTGCTTCAAACCTTGCGGGGTTCATTGTATTAGGAGGGCACTCTCACGGGGAAACAGAGCACGATGGCCCTGTTGACGACGTCCGCACTGTCGAGGAAGGATACGGCGGGCATACTGGCGCGATTGAAGCAGAGTATTCAGGTAAGCTATAAAAGGGCAGCCGTCTCGAAATATTGATCGCTAACGCTAACATGTTAAAGGTGGGATAAAAACAATTACGCCTTCACAGATCCGGGTCGTTTCCTCGAGTAACATAGGTGCGAATTCGAATATACACAGACGACGAAGCAGCAAACTTAGAGGCATCGTGGATGGGAGCATATACCCTGCAAGCTTCAGACAAGGAATTATTCGCGCCGGCAAGTCTACTGCAAAAGGATATGGAACTGCCACTGTTTTGGACGAGTCCGAAGACGATACCGCAGAAGAGCCTTCCGAAACTTCTCCACTTGTGAAGAGCAAAAGTGGCAGCCCTTCCCAGAAGCGCCGCAACACGTACAGTCGATCCCGTAAAGGATTTCGGTCGGAGGCTGCGCATAGCAACTACAACCACAGCAAGCTCGCGAAGAAAGCTAATGGCGGTACTGATATGGGCACCAGTGCGATGATCTTACACGTCATTGGAGATGCTCTCGGCAATGTGGGCGTGATTGCATCGGCGCTCATTATCTGGCTTACTCCATGGTCTGGCCGGTTCTACGCCGATCCTGCTGTCTCCTTATTCATCGCAGTCATCATCTTGAAGACGACTATACCTTTGACTACCGCCAGCGCCAAGATACTGTTACAAGGTACCCCGGATCATCTTGACATCAATAATATCAAAGATGATATTCAAGAGATCCTAGGAGTTGTCAACTGTCACCATATCCATTTATGGCAGTTAAGTGAGACCCAACCAGTTGCGTCCCTTCACCTTCAACTCGATTTCCCTATTGAAGAAGGTGGGGTTGCTGCGAGATACATGATACTAGCAAAGGCGGTTCGAGAATGTCTGCATGGATATGGAATACACAGCGCTACTATTCAGCCTGAGTTCTGCTTGAACGACAAACACGACCATGTAGGGCAGGCGCAGCCATCGACAAGCCTAGACGGCTTTCAATCACTGCGTCAGGTAGAGGGATTAGATCACGACGCATGCCTAATCGAGTGTGTAGATGACTGCGAGGAAAGTACCTGTTTTTAGCTTTTATTGAGGTGCAACACCAAATTTGGACCTATTCTCTCTTATTGGACCAGCGCAAGAACTCCGCAGACGAATTAAAGCCCAAGTGGTTGATGCGACGCCAGCATTTGGGCTGACGAGTGTTGTATATGTTCTTCCGTGAATAGATCTCACAATTACGCTAGCATTCTAATTCCACAAATTTACTTTTCCAGCTACGCTGGTTGGTATTCTAACTCCCACAGGCTCACCTTAATCAATTAAAAAAGTATAAAAATGAAAACTCACCTATTACCGGCATTCCTACCCGCTCCTCGTCTCCTCTTGAACCCTCTTGATGTATTTCCCTTCCGCCTCTTCTTGAAGAATCGTCGTCAGATCGGCCGTACCACTGTACACTATAGCACGTCGACCAAAAGGCACCCGGTCCGCCTTTCCCGATTGGATGTAAATTGAGATGCTGAGAATCTAATCCAATTTAGAAGTTGTATGAAAACGGAAGTGAGGGGTAACTGACATAACCTTCATCTAAAGTGTCGTCAGCTAGGGCGTTGTTAAGTAAAGACTTCACTACAATCCTAATGTCTATTCACAGTTAGCCTGAATTTATGGCCATTACACCCGAAAACAGAAATCACAATTTACAATATCGCTGTTGTTGTTAACAGCGTCATATAGAACACAATACGCGGCCGCATAGGAATCTAGTGGGAGGCAATATCACAAGCAGGAAACAGCTTTATCGGACAAATAAGCCTCAGAGAGATGAAGTAGTACAGATAGACGAAGCTGAACAGTGGAGGGAGACTGTAGGGTATACGGACGACACAACACAAGTGTGCAGAGCACGAGAGAGACACACAGTATCAGATTACAGACAAAATCATACCACAGACAACATACAAGAAGTAACTAGGATTAAAGAACATGTACACAGATAGATAGATAACGCAGAGCTGAGGGGGCAGCTGGTCATACTTCTGGTATGGCGAAGTGGGGCTTAATCAAATTAAGCGTCGGCTGCTTGGTAACGCTCTGTAACGTAGTAGACAGGGTTTCCGACAGACCCCCTTTCCGACACCCTACATTAGATAATTGTAGATTTACTTAAACCACTATAATAATGCAATTAAATGTTATTTCGCTTTGAAATTTAAATAGTGAATTAAGAAGACCTTAAAAATTACGTTTCTGCCTTTTTAAATAGCAAATATACCTTAGAAGTTAAAGCAGTAAAGGCTTTTAGGGTTCCTAGATCTACCTTAAAGAGATAATTAAAAGGCACTAAAAGTCATAAATCTAGCTATTCCTCTTATTAGAAATTGTTAATTGTAGAAAAGTATAAAGTTGTCCTTTAGTGTAAGAGTAAGGAATTAGCTAGTTATCCTCCTACCTATATAAGAATTAAAGACTTTGCCTAAGAGATTTTATAATAGTAAATTCTAGAGGCCTTTTTAGGCACAAATTAGCATAAATTATTCAAAAGATAAAATCTAGATATTATTTCTATTATAGCAAGACGTATTAATAAATAGCGAGTTAATAGAACTAATTTCAAAGCTATTATAGACTTCTTTTAACAATTTGAAAGTGCTATTTCTTTCCTTAAGGTTAAACTAGCTAATATATATAATATAAACAAGATAGGAATACGTTTAGGTATTACTAGCAAAGAAGTAGTTATTATATCTTAATAGATAGCAGAAACAACGAAATCTAGAAACTTATTTATCTTAGAGAATGGTAGTAAAGAGAATACTTTAATTCTTAAAACTATATTAGCTACTAGTTAAACTATACCATTTTTAGCTATCTATAAAGGCTAAAACATTTAAGATTCTTAGTTCCCTCCTAGATTACGTAAAGAGCTTAAATCTAAAGGCTTTTCCTTTGCTATAATAACTAATAGCTAGACGTTAAATTAGTTAGGCAAACAATAGCTTAAAACGACCTTTTTACCCTTTATAAAACTATTAGATTCTTTAGAATGGAGGATTTTAATCTATAATAACTATAGATTATATATTACTTTAGAATTTCGCTATCTTTACCTTAAAAATAAGGTCTAAATCGTCTATTTACCTCTATATTTATTATATCAAACTTAGCCTTTAGATATTAGCATTTTTAGACTATTAAAATGACATTTTATAGCTACACTTAATAGATCTTCTCTTAAGTCTTTATTTACTCCTATTTAGAAGAGAATCTTTATATAAATATATATAATTACTTATTAAAAAGCTTTCTATAAAGCAAATGGCGTTTCTGCTTTTAAAGTAACTAGAATTTAGCCTATAAATTGATATAAAGTACTTTAGTATATTCTACTAACTCCTAAAAATTCTTAGTAGTTAATTTCTATGCAATCTATACCTATTTCTCCTTCTTTATCTTCTTTGCCCTTTATTAAAAGGCTTTAGTTTACGCTAAGAACGAAGAGATTAGTTATATATAGTATTTTAAGAGAAATAAGCTAAATCTCTTTTTACAATTTAGCTTTATAATAATATATAGTTATGCTTTAAAATTAAGTAACTATGCTTATAGTACCTAAAGGATTAAGCATAAGGAAGAAGAGGAATTATAATAAAGAATTAAAGGATATAAATTTAATTACATTAAAATATGCTTTAAATAAGCTTATGCAAGCTTCTAAAGCTATTTTAGAGGCTTAGAAACTAATTAAAAAGAGGAAATGTAGCGTAAAGATTAAGCTTAATTTATCTATTTAATTTATTTAAATATCTTATATTTTAGTTGAGATATTTTGTAGTGATGATCTAGTAATTATCTATTTTGGGGGTGTCGGAAAGGGGGTCTGTCGGAAACCCTGTCCACTACGTTATCCGGGCATGGATGCGTGAAAAGCGGCCAACATCGAGTAGGAATTAATCAATCAATCAATCAACCTCGCCACTCATTTATTGTAATCCAAGTGAGATACTCTGTACTGTCTTGCGCTAAACTTTGCCCGCCAATTCTGAACTAATATGCGTCTATGGACGTGAGCCAGGAAGATCATCTCGAGCTAGTATTTGGCCCAGTCCAGACGCTCCTTGTTGTCACCTACTGCAATCTATTCTTTCCTGCTGCTCTGAAGCATTGCCAGTTGCAATGCTGACCGAGCATTCCAATCCGGGATATTGTAGAATTGCACTACCTCGACTCGATCCCCAAGCTTGACATCTTTAAGGGTTGGCTGGGGCGCATCTCTTGCAACCTGAAGGGCGATGTTCAGCCACTGGTCCCAAGCCTCTGACATTGGCGCTGCTTTGCTTCGACGTACCCAGTCGATCTCGCGAGTGGCGATAATGACCTTCCATAGTGCTTCGGTGAAAGTCTCATTGTATGACACGTAGTGTTCTCGGCAGCCTGGTTCAGGTGGGCGCTTCGATCGGTTCCTCGCAGACCGTTTGGTCCTGCTATGCCCTGAATCTTTGAGCAAGTTCTTTGCCACGGGTGTTGGTGCTTCGTTAAATGCTTCGGGGCTGACTTGAAAGGCGGATGTGTCCCAGTGGAAGTTCTGAGGTAAAGCAGCAATAGTCCAGTACGCTGCATTTAAGATTAGATATGAGACTGCAAAGGCAACCTGAGAATTTGTCCCAGCATTACTGAGGAACAGTACGCTAAACATCAGGATGATGCTACTTATGAGAGCAGTGATTCGATGTTTGTATGGCTGTTGCATGTGGTAGTCAATACCCTCAGGGGCGAAGTATAGCTCTCTAGCAACGTCCTCGGTGCATCGAACAATGATAAAACTGCCTTTCGGATATCTGATAACCACGTCCCCAGGCGGTGTCCAATGATTTCTCTCCCCTGCTCTTTTGGGCAGTTTTAATCTCCATTTATTGGTCACGCCGACAAGCGTTGATAACAAAGAAAGGGAGATATCTGCAAGAATGGCCATCCCATCCCGCTGCCATACCCCGATGCCTAAGAGGATCAGAGACAGAACGCAACCAAGTACCGCCACCCACCATGTCGGTCCATAGGTTCGGGCTTTGATTTCCCTCTTGCTGTTTACCCGCTGTATTCGAATGCATTTTACAGCGTACTCTGGAAGGCTTTCAGCTGTACTGTCATTTCACCAAGTCAGTTTCCGTGATGAAGACCTAGAGCGGTATAGTCCATTGAAGCTGTAGGCAGGTACCGGAGGATAAGATCTCAGATATGTAACTTAGGACTCATGATAAATTTCACCCGCTGCTATACGCAAAAAAGTGGAAGCACTCTAGCATTCATCACATACAATTGAGTACAGAAAGGCCGAACCTACTCATAATCTCTGAAGCTGCGGCCATCCTATAGTTGCGATATCGACGGGAAGCTATCAACTTACAGTAAAATGTGCCCCAGGAAATTTACATATGGTCTGAAATTTCCTGAACTAACTCCTACCACTTGACCTGGTATTGGGGATAGGTTGTTCTGTCGCGAAGGGAGTAATAGAGCTTGTGGGGCCGGAAGAAGTCGAGGAAGGTAGATCATACGCGAGAGCGTGGCGACTTGAGACGTGGACGTAACAGCACCTTCGCCGAGGATGGCCAAAAGGCCGACGACATTTGATTGCAAGTTATTCCACCGGAGGCCATTGGCGAACTGGCCGTTGATGTTTAGGCGACCCCAACCAAGTTGGTACATGACGGGGCGTTGTGATACCACGGCCGAATCTTTTATAGCATGGTACCTATAAGAAGACAATGATGTGTGATTCACAGATCGTGAGAATCGTGAGGACAAAGGCTTTATCGTGTGGGGCTTCGATGCTTGACCGGTCCCAGTTATCGTGGCTAGTGATGATTGGTTGATGCTGTGCCTCGAGTCAACCTTGCATGCTTTCGTGCAGAAATCTTCGCTTTTAGGGTTAGGCGCCCTCTCACCTCATGCCCTTTCCCCACCTGCTCCATGCCTCGCTCATTCCCTTCCATCACCACACCATCACCATCACCATCACCACAGTAAGCTAAAATGGACCCAACCAATCAATGTACTTCCGGCTGTCATGAGAATGTAGAGCAATTTATGGTCAGACCTGCTGGAGTTGTCCTCACCGGGAATGAAGCCGAGGGCTGCGCTTCTGGTTGTTGCGCTGGCTCTGCCATCCAAGTTCCTGCGATCCGCGGCAACCACACCATTACGAGTGCGCAGTGCAGCTCTGAAGACTGTAATGACTCATTGTCTATGGCAGTTCCAGCGCCTGTTAAGGAAGAGCTCGTCACAGACGGTTGTACTGGTGTTTGGTGCACTGAGAAGCCAGTTTCGGTTGCGGTCGAGGAATCACAGGCAGACAACTGCGACAATGGCTGCTGTGGAACCACAAATGAAGCGCCCATTGAAGCCTGCAAAGATGACTACTCTGGCGGCGTGAAGCCTGAGGAAGCTCAGGAGTCTAAAGGTGAGATGTAGTAAGGAATACATGGGCTAAAAGACTGACTTAACATTTCAGAGTGCAAAGACGCATGTTATTCCCCTACTAAGGTACCAACTGTCTCGGCAAATAACTGCTGTGATAGCAAGCCGACCCCATGCTGTAATGGTATGCCCCTTCCCATCATTTCATCGACACCCACCAACCAACTAACAGAAGATTGTGTCGAACGCCTGGTTGTTCGCGAATGCGATACTGAGTGTATCGAAAGAGGCGCAAAAGGTACGTGCTTGTTTGTCTTCACGGAGCGGGCGCGCTAACAAGTCAACGTAAGGCTACAAGCGCAAGACTCCTTCCTCTACATCCTCCGATAAAGACGCAAAATGCTGCCCCAATGGTATTACTGCACGTCGGTTCTACCGTGAGCTCCTCAGAAGTCTAGGCTGCCTTTGTGGCACGGCCAAAGCTCGTGGTGGGAAAACATGCTGTAATATTGCTTCTCGAACTGCCCCAGTTGCCCAGGAATCGATTCGACCTGCTTGCACCAAAAATCAGAACGACCGTCTGCACCGTTCAAGCAGAGACAAATTTCCCCATTCCTCTCGTAAGGCTGACACCTGTGGCGGCGATGGTGACGATGACTGCTGCACTACAAAACCTCATGCTCCGAGTATGAAAGAGAAGCTTCCGGAACTGGCCGTTCAAGGCGTTTCAGGTTTCACTCCATCAAACCTGGAGGATGGCGTTGCCGAAAATGAGCATGTCGTTCTCAGCGTGTCTGGCATGACTTGTGTTGGATGCGAGACCAAGCTTCAGCGATCTCTCGCTACGATCAATGCTGTGCAAAACCTGAAGACCAGTTTGCTCCTTTGTCGAGCAGAATTCGACCTGGATCGTCGCTACGAAACCGTTGACAGCATCATCCACCAACTGCAGCGGATCACTGAGTTTAAGTACGAAGAGCTCAGGCAAGATGGCTCCGAGATTGAAGTCTGGCCCCCTAACGTTAAGGGTTTCGTACAGCAAGATTTACCCGTAGGTGTTATCTCGCTTCAAGCGGTCGATAAGACTACTGTCCGCATCCTTTACAACCCTAGTATCGTGGGGGCGAGAGACCTGGTCGAACAAGAGTTTGGAATCCCTTTGACTATTGCTCCAATCAAGCGTGATCCAAATCTCGCAGCTGGTAGTAAGCACGTTCGACACGTCGGGCTGATGACTTTGCTATCGGCCGTGCTCACAATCCCCGTCTTGGTACTCGCGTGGGCTCCTATACGCGAACAACCCATTGTTTACGGCGGCGTATCTTTGGCCTTAGCAACCTTGGTTCAATTTGTTGTTGCAGGCCCATTCTATCCAACGGCACTAAAGAGCTTGGTCTTTGCGAGAATGATTGAGATGGATCTCCTCATTGTGATCAGCACTAGTGCAGCATATGTTTTTTCAGTGGTCGCATTTGGCTATATGGCCGCGGGAAAACCGTTAGCCACTGGAGAGTTTTTTGAGACTAGCACACTCCTTGTTACCCTGATCATGGTTGGGCGCTGGATTAGCGCTCTAGCCCGTCAAAAAGCCGTGGAATCCGTCTCTGTACGTTCCCTGCAGACACATACGGCAGTACTTGTCGGAGCGGAAGACGAGAGTACGAGAGAGATTGATACAAGGCTCCTGCAGTATGGTGACATCTTTCGAGTAGCACCAGAATCTCGCATTCCTACCGATGGTACCGTTATTGCAGGAGTTTCGGAGATCGATGAATCTATGATCACAGGCGAGTCCCTTCCTGTGGACAAACGACCCGGGAAGGTTGTCATCGCAGGCTCGGTCAATGGGTCTGGAGTTCTCACTGTCCAACTCAGCAGATTGCCAGGAAATAACACTATTAGCACCATCGCAAACATGGTAGATGAAGCAAAACTGTCTAAGCCAAAAATACAGGACGTGGCAGACAAAGTGGCCAGCTTGTTCGTCCCGACCGCAATCGCACTCGCGCTTCTCGTGTTCATCATCTGGATTCCAGTTGGATTGAAGGTACGGCAATATGCTAGCTCGCGTGCGGTCACCGAGGCCTTAACATATGCCATCACTGTCATTATCGTCTCCTGTCCCTGCGCGATCGGACTGGCGGTGCCCATGGTCATCGTGGTCGCTGGGGGTGTTGCTGCTAGGCACGGTTGCATCTTCAAGACAGCCACAACCATCGAGATTGCGCGCAAGACGTCCCACGTGGTTTTTGATAAGACTGGAACTTTGACGCAGGGGCAGCTGAGTGTCGCCGCGGAAAAATGCTTCGGAGATGAGCAGTCTGTTGCCGCCGCTGTCTATGCGTTGGTATCCCAAGTTAAGCACCCAGTATCGCTTGCTGTCAAGAACAATCTTGAAAGCAAAATCGCCTCCAAGCAGAAAGCATCCGACGTTACATCTCATACTGGCAAAGGTGTAGAGGGCACTATCAGTGGAAAAGTTGTGAAGGCAGGCAATTCACGCTGGCTCGGTTTTGATGACCATCCAGCCGTAAAGAATTTTCTTGCACAGGGTTATACGACGCTTTGCACCACCATTGACGGCGAATTAGTAGCGATTTTCGGCTTGCAGGATTCCTTACGGTCGGATGCAAGAAAAACCGTTGCAGAGCTCCAACGACGCAGCATCAAGGTGTCTATCGTTAGTGGTGACGATGAAGGCCCAGTCTCCATTGTCGCGCGCCAACTTGGCATCACCAGCTTCCGCTCTAAGTGCTCCCCTGCAGACAAGCTAAAGTTCGTGAAAGATCTCACCGACACGGGCAAAATCACCATCTTCTGTGGCGATGGAACCAACGATGCAGTAGCACTTGCACAAGCGACCATTGGCGTGCATATGAACGAGGGTACGGACGTCGCGCAGAGCGCTGCTGACGCGGTTCTCGTCCGCTCATCGCTAATCGATATCATAACGCTCATCGATTTGTCAAAGGCGTCCATGCTCCGAATCGCAATCAACTTTGGGTGGTCATTTATCTACAACATTCTTGCCATCCTCCTCGCTTCTGGAGCACTGGTCAATGTTCGCATCCCCCCGAAATTTGCAGGTCTTGGAGAGCTGGTGTCTGTCCTGCCTGTTATTGCCATTGCGATGCAGCTTAGGTGGGCTAAGTTCTCCAACACCCCAACAACCGGATAAACACAAAGGTAATGCAGGTGTGGCGCTGGAGTCCTTGGACTTGCTTCGAGAGTGCTGAGGACGAAATTGTGGACCTTAACGCCCTAGGGAAGTGATATGTGTGCGAGAGCGCTTCGGTCTTGCTCTTATCTTAACTAGGATCGTGCAATTGGTATACTTCATGGCGGTAATGGCACGTAATGCACGCTTGGTTGCATGTCCAAGTGTTAGACTACCGTGGCAAATATCCAGCACCACTTCTTCTTCCCGCGATATCCTGCTTTTTAGCCGTATGGATTCGTCAAGGAGACGGCCATTCCGAATCATGATTAATAACGATATCGTTGATTTCTCATGAACATGCAAGTCTCACTGTAAGAAGGTTACCCGAAGGAAGTAGTTCAGTCATATGGGGCCATGTGACCTCCAGCCACACAGAGTCACGTGATCTCTAGTCATGTGATCCACGCCTACATCACGCAGGCGGAACACCTGCTTACATCTAGGCAGAGATTAGCTTTACCATCAATCTAGCCTACACTTCTATTACCATCATACTCACAGTTGGGACATCTTGGGTTTAAGTTGGGCCATCGACGCCGGCTTCGATAGCAAATTGTACGATTCAAAGGCTACCCACAGTTAAAGCCACTTCCTGCTACAGCGGCCGCTGACCCTCCTACTCGAACTGGCTGTTCGCTATGAGACAATCCAATACTGGCATGTGACCGACCAGCTTGTTAACTGAACCACTTGATCGACCTATTGCTTCATTTCCATGTCATCGAATCAGGGGATGGTGCCCTAGACCTTTCAAATCGGATATTTCTCGCCTTCCGAAAGAAATTCAGTTTCCTTTTTACGGCACAAACGCAGCTGCTCTCCACGCTCGCGATGACCTCATTTCCGTCCTGCTCACGGTCTTGCCTACCAAAGAAAGACTTAAGGTGGCGTCTGAGTGGCAATTCTATGGGTTTCATTTCTTAAGAGGGTTGTTTTAAAACGTGAGTCTGATCAACAGGTGGGGACAACAGAGACAACGAAGGTGCGTCGAAGAAGCATTCGAGATTTCTGGCCATCATCCACCTTAATTATACGCCAGCTTTCTTCTTGAGGAAAGGGGGTGGGAGGGGGGAGGGGGGGGGGGGTTCATTTTCAGGCCTTCTCTTCTCTTCAGTGTAACGTGACTACAGTAAGTCTACTCTAAATCCCGTATCGTGAGGTCTCTGGTCGGTAGCATTTCAAACAATGCCGCAATCTCGTCATTTAGATTACAGCCGTTCCATGGAGGGACGATTCCGGCCAATTGATTTTGAAGTATCGCCGTAATGCCGCCATCCAGCGCATACTCGCTATTCTCTTTGTCCTTGATCTCTGCTTCGACCTGCCCGAGCAAGTCTCTCAGTTGCGGTATCCACATAGAGTCCCTCAGAGCCTCTGCAAATGTGACAGCGTCTCTTATGAGCTTGCGCACGCCTTCGAGGCTAGTTCGGAGGCGATGAACAGCAGTACGCCGAAGAAGATGCACTGGAGCAAGTATATCTTGCGACAATGGTCCTTCAACAGCAAATGCTTTGCATGGCAACCATTCCGAATGCTTAAGTATAACTCGTGTCCATTTTGTCAGCTCCACTGCTTCAGCACAGTTCCATCCAGCAGCTTCAAGCTCATACGGAAACCATTTTCGTGCAAATTCATAGCAGCACTTCTCAAGAATGTTCTGAGTGGTTACGAGGAGTGTGTGCTGGACTGGGTATGGGATGTCGAACGCAATCAGCGAAGGCGTCAACGACCGTTCTAGATATGCGTCCACCACTTCTGGATCTCGTGGCTGGAATAGCTTTGGAAAGTTGGTGTTTGCTTTTTCTTCAATTTCTTCCGTGCTCTTTCTCGCTCCATCCCCTCTTTGAAGGTAAAAACTCGCGTTTGATGGGTGGACCGAAGAAGAATAGTACGGACTCGGATGTCGGCATACGTCTACTCTCACTCTTTTGATCCAACTCCATCATCAAACAGGTCTGCATGTAGGTAATTGGCGTGGTTTGGTATATTAATGGATCGGTTTGTTTGCACACAGGAGCTACAGGACAGCCAAAGGATGTCTTCCTAGCATAGCTACAATTTGCAAGAACATGCCTCCCAATGACTCTCATGGACCGAAATCAGGCACTGTATGTGTCCTGCCGGATGATTGTGCTTGAAATGCCAAAACGTTTGCCGGAAGGGGGGACCAAAACCGGGATCCTGTTGCTGGAGGGTACCAATATCGGGCGCCCAAAGGGTCCAAAACCAGGCCCACGCTTGAGCAAGCAATCATTCGCCCATTCGCGCAAGTCTTTTGGTCACTGCCAACACAGATGCTTTGCAAATTCAAAGTTTTCACAATTGATAATTATCAATGCAGTAATTTAGATTTTGGTCTAAGTAATATGTGCTATCTATCGGTTCAGAGCGGATTCGATCTATACGCCGAACGATTCTGGTAATGTGGAACTGCAGATTTCTGCGGATCTTGCTGCGGCAAGGGATTTGGCGTAGTACTCTGAATTAAACCAGCCAGGATATCGATGTCAGAGCATGTGGTGTAATACTCATCCTTACCTTCAAGTGCGCCAAGTGTTCCTGGCGCTGTTGGCCATTGCCACACCCAATACACCGTGTATGTAGAGTTGATTGACACATCAGAGGGTATAGCAACATCCGTTTCACACCATTGCTCATGGACTGACCCAGGTTGGCCCTCAACAGGGTCAGGAAATTCTTGCTGCCGGGTAAGAGAGATGTTTCCGGCGTTGATCTGGTAACATCGGCCATCATCAAAATTCTGCGCAGCTATGAGCTTTCCGCGTCTATCTCCTCCTGTACCATCAGTCGTCCATTCAAGAACGTCCACTAGCAGTTCATTCTCAATTGGTTGCGATGTGCCAAACACAAATATAGTTCCACCGCCGAGTGGTTTCCCGGGCGTGTTTTGTGGCAAAGTGACATGGCCATTCTCCAGGTATTTCATTGCCACATGTGCGCCTGGCCAGGCTGAGAGGCGTGGAAAGCTCTGAGTTTGGTTTGATGTTCTCTGTGTTGGCGCACAAAGGAAGTCAGAATCATTTACTCTCGTCCTGCTTGTATCTTTTGGGGGTGGTAGCTGGTATGTCATCATATCATCATAAAATCCTGGTATTGTCCGGGAAACATATCCACGAGGGTAGCCATTGCTGCCAACAAAATTTCCACTTTCGATCACAGAAAGCTGCTCGTTCCAAGTGTGAGCAAGAGCCGTGCTGAAGAGAACAGTGGTGAGTAAAGGTAGCAGATACATGGTCAATATGATGTCAGTAAGTAAGAATGTGAATTAAACGCAAGCTTCATGATCTTACCGAGCACGATGGGTATATATTCGAATGCATGGGCCCAAAATCGGGACCTTTGAGGAACCTGCTATCAGTTCACCGCATAGGGTCCCGGTTTTGGACCCTCCTCCCAGAACAATAAATTCGAGAAGCTGGGAAGCTATCTCTCACCTGGATTTCAGCAATAAACCTTTTCTAAAATTTGAAACAACCATAACATAACGCAATCTTCACAATGCTGCTTCGTATCTTCGCGGCCATCTCTCTTTCTTTCGCAACTTTTGCCAGATGCGCCCCGTTTCCAGACATAGGGATCGCAGGCGGCGGACCTCCAAATAGTCCTGTACCAGTCGAAATTTCTGTCAGCGGGGCAAAAGATGTCCAACTGACTCAATTTCTTGAGAATCTTGAAGTCTCATTCTTTTCTGCTGCTTCCACAAACCTCTCAACCTGGGACACTGCAGGGTATTCCAACAGTTCTATAGATACCGTGAATAGGATTACTGCTGTAAGTTGACATTCCTGCGGAACGCGGATCATGGCTAAGTCTTAGCAGCAAGAAGAAGTCCACCTAGAAACACTGACAGCCATTCTTAATACCTACAACGTGCCCTTGATTCCACCTTGCAATTACTCGTTTCCGGTCTCTTCGGCGAAGGAGTTCTTCGAGGTAGCCGACCTTATTGGCTCGGTCGGTATCTCCGCGACCATTGGATTGTCTCAACGTCTTGCGCTTTCGGATCCTTCAGTTGCGAGATTGATTTCTTCGATCCTTTCAGTTGAATCCCGCCATGATGCTTTTTTCCGCGATGTTCAAGAGAGAGAGCCAAATCCATCTCCTTTCGATACGGGCATTAGTGCTATCTGGGCATACAACATCGCTTTGTCCTTCATCATTCCGGGGTCATGTCCAGTTCAGATCCCACTCCCAGTTCTTCCAGAACTTACAGTGGCTCAGGGAACAATGGACCCGTCGACAGTCGCTCCATTTGCAAATGGTACGAATAGCGCCAATAGTACAAGCGGAGACATATTGAAAGAATTTACTTGGGATCCGACCCAAGTACCTTTCGTTGTTCAAGGTGATAAACAGCTTCTGGCTGGCTGGGTGAACCAAGCCAATAAGCCTGTGTACACGCCATTGACAAATACATCGGAGGGAAAGGGTACAGCTAGGATGCCACAAGGACTGAGCGGTATTACATTCGTGGCTATAACTACCGAGAAGTTCATGGACGTTGATGATCTTGCTCAAAGCACCATAGCCGGTCCAGCTGTAGTAGTAGTATCCTAAGGAGGTAGTAATATCAATTGAGGAAGTTCGGGTTTTTAGAATTATCAATACTGAATCGAAATTGGGAAATCGAACCTAACGTCGTGAATGTTGTCTGTGACGAGGACTTCTGGTAACTTAGGTTACGGCTCTCTGCCCCTCTCCAAATCTCTTGAAATGTCGGGTATGTCCGCGAGATAAGTGATCAAGTTAGAGCTTCGAGTCGCGCTCTGCGTATACTAACTCCACATCTATTGGAAGGGGGATTCTAAACGACCCCTTCTTCTAGCTAATCTCCCCCTAACTTCCAGCTATTCTCCCCCTAGTAGATCTGAAGCCAAAGGATGTCGGGTTAGGGCTTGGTAGTAGCGTTTACTTTAGCTATATTTAGTTTAGTTCCATAATAATTTCGTCATATTACATTACTAGCGTTAAGTTTCGCGTAATCTACCCCTTAAGTCCTTTAAATCTTCTAAGTCTTTAATATTCACTAAAATAACTCTCTACTAACACATAAATTCTACCACATAAATTCTATAATACTACTACATTTACACCAAATAATGGCTCTACTACCAGACCTACTAGATAATACGTACGTAATAGCTAAAGAAGCAATTTTTATAATTAATAATTATGGCATTTTGCATAGTTACACCATCATTACTAAGCGCTCAAAGCCTAACCCTAAAGACGTAATTAAATATATCTACTACCTTACCTACGATCATAGCTACTTTAATATCTTAACATCTACTAGCGCGCAGAATTCCTTAACTAAACGCGTTAGTTATCTATAGAAATTAAAGCTTAAAAAGGATAATACTACTAAGCGATAGCATATATATTTTAAAGATAAAGATTATAACTATTCTAGCTCTTAACATGTTACTATACATCCTATTTATTACCATTAAGAGATAAAGGATAAGAATATTACTTAACAAGCTTAAGATATATTATTTAGTAGCATTACTATTTAACGTATTATAGGCACCCTCGCCGTAAAGGATCTAGCCAATAATTTAGTCTCAAAAGATATTATTAACTCACTTCAAAAGGAATAATTACTACGTCTAAATAGTTATACTCTTCTTTAAGCTATATTAGACTCCTTTCTCGCCAATCCTAATACCTAGAATGTTAAGGTTCTTACGAATAATGATAATAATCTTAAAATACTATTCTTTACCACTACGAAGTAGATTATAATATTTTAATTATATCTAGACATCTTACTTTTAGACTATACTTACTATACTAATCATTATAATATGCTATTACTTTATATTGCTAGCAAGATACCAATAAATTACTACTTCTCTATAACGTTTATATTTATAATTAATAAGAAGTAATAGCAGTATTCTAACGCTTTAAAAACCTTTAACGATTATATTCAATTTAATAACTTAAAGATGCTAAATATTATCATTATAAATAAATATATAGCATTAAAGAACGTTATTAGCGAGCGTTTCCTAGATGTCCCTTAGATTCTTTGCCTCTTTTACGTTAATAAGGCTATTAAATTCTATATTAAGGCAATATTTAGTATTATTAATATACCCTCTAGATCTAAAGCATTTAATAATGTAGACAAATAGTAAAAGCTTACTATGTTAATGTAGCAGAATGTCGTTAAAGCTACTACTATTAAAAACCACGAGATTATATAGACTATACTTACAAAATAGTTCAAAGAACATAAGGATTTTATATCCTATCTTCGTAATAATTAGCTTAACTATAAAGAAGAACTTTATAAGGCCTTCATTAAGCGTACTTACTACTTTACTACTATCTTATAATTACCTTTAGAAGGTCTTTACAACTTTATTAAATAATGGCTTAGTTCTTTAAAGCTAGATCTTAATTAAGTAGTAGCATATTATAAGAACGCTACCTATACCTTTCTTAATTATATCCACAAAGCTATTAGTTTAGATTCAATTTAAGTATAATCAAATACTAGCACTTTATTAGTTCTAATCCTCCCTTTACGACTTTATAAAGCTATTGCTAATTATGCTATTCTAAAGATTATAAAGCAATTCTACAAAGTAAAAGATATAATACTAAATACTCTACGCTATACTAGCTTCTTTAAAGCTATTTATGGATTACCTTGTTCTTATACTATTTAAGCGCAATTAGCGTTCATACTATAGTAGATAGTAGGTAGAGAAGACATTAATTTATATTAGTATTATGAACGACCTCTTAATAACGCTTATAATAGCGCGTAGCCAATTACTAGCTTCCTTCTAGTACTTACACTACTAGTTTAAGCTTAAATTCTTCCTTCTATGGTTATTTATAGTAGTAGACGTTCTTAAGCTAATATTAATATAACTTTAACTCGTTAAGATCCCTTATATTAGGAGATTTTTCCTACTTTAGTAGCTTTAACTATACTAGCATCTTTAATAGGTCCTCTAAAACGTAAATAAGGACGTCCTTATAAGAATACGACTTTAGTAATATTAAATACTACAAATTTAGCTATGGTATCTTTATTAGCGCTTATAATAATTAAGGAGGGAGATAACAAGGATTTTAAGGACATTAACGCAATTTTTAAAGCTCTACTAGATCCTATTTAGACTATTAACTTAGCTAAAGATACTAATCAGGCTAAAGACACTAATTAAGCTAAAGCTCTATAGCGTAAGAAGCGTGTTATTAAACCTTTAGCGCGCGTCTATAAGAATATTACGGCTAATAAAGATCTCAAGATAGCAGAATTACGCCGCTAAATTATAGCTCTTTAGGCCGCTTTAGCTTAACTAATACTATAACGTAGAGGGCGCAAAGGGCGTAGATCTTATAGAGGATGAGGAGGATGAGCTCGTGGCAAGTAATTGTAGTATTATTATACCAAAACAGGGGTTAGGATAGAATGCGGGATACTTAATTTATTACTATACTAAAAATAGGGTCAAGATATATTACGAAATAATTGTTTTATGCTTCAAAAATGATAAAGAGATGTTATATAGTTGGGATTCTATAGATCTTATAGTTTCACGCCTAAAATTGTAGAATTCTTAGGATTATAGCTTCATAGCTGCTAGCGTAGTTTTAGTGCTTTAGTTAATAAAATATTAGATCTTTAGACACCAAAATTATGCTCTAGTACCACTATAATACTATGAATTTATTACGGACTTCCTATTTAGGAATAGCTCCTTCGGCTTTGGATCTACTAGGGGGAGAATAGCTGGAAGTTAGGGGGAGATTAGCTGGAAGAAGGGGTCGTTTAGAATCCCCCCTATTGGAACCTTTTCATCACACCATCGCCCAATGACTTCCTCCGCACGATCCATTTGGCGGGCAGGCCAGTTAACAAGGCCTAACACTTCGTGTTCGCAATTCCGCTGCATGTACTTGAGAGTCTTGACTCCTCTACTTCCCAATAACTGATTTAGTGTACAAAAGGTATCAGGGCCTATTCTGTACACTAGCCGTTTATTGTGCCTGTGGCGCTTGCCTAACGATCTGCCATGTTTGGTTCGATTCGGTTGAATTCGCAAGTTCGGACGTTTCGGTTGAGAATGGTGAGGTTGTGCGGGCTTGGCGCTCGTCTTTGATGTCTTGTGTTTGGTCATAGAGGCTCGTTGAAGTGTGCGGCGAGAAAGATGTGCCCACACTAGCACAAGGATAGTCTAGCGTTCAACCAAGCCTGGCAAGGATGTGGATCCTTAAACTGGATGTGCACCCAGAGAGAAGCAGAAACTGAATTCGCAAGCATACAGTATCTTGCTGTTACTCCCGTGTTTAGAAGTGAGACCAGTTCTTCACCAAACTAGTATCTGGAGCCCGGAGGTTTGCAATGAGCATGGACTTACTGCCATGTAGAGACTCAACTTGCTTCAATCCTTGCGGGTAAAGAGCAAGCAGTTGCACGCAACCTCGTGCCCCCGTCGCAAACGATACGGCAAACGATTCACGAAGAAGGGATGAACTTTGGGCAAGACGCAAATGGATGGGTGATGTTTTTCATTCAAAGGATCGCTGCTGACCAACATTACTAAATATGGAACCTCCATCAATCCGTTCTCAACAAGCTTGAGACTTCAATGCGCTGCACTCTGGGCGTGCGGTGTTCAAAGTCTGAATAAGTTAACTGATGTTTCTTGCAGTGATCGAGTGGAGCTTACATAGCCGTGCCTATATAGGGAGCTGTCAGGGCCCCGTCAGGCCTATATATTTTGGTCATGGTCTTGTCAGAGGCCCGTGCACGGTCGAATATTCTGATTGGTTGAGAGTGCACGGACCACCTGCTTTATTATTTTCTTATTATTCTCTTATTTTTAGGGCTAGATATCTAGGGCGAGCAATAACAAGGATATATATAGAAAGTTGGCAATGTATTTTTAGAATTAATCCTTGCTTTAAGTCCGTATTTATGCACGTAATTCATACACATATGACGTAATGATCTAGCCCCTTTAAGCGTAATCAACTCAGTAAAGTAAAAGCCTCCTATTCAATTCTCGCAATAAGCAAAAAAATAAGTTAATTAAAATAAGTCGAAATAAGCAAAAACTATAAGTAAAAAGCTAGCCAATAATGGCTAGCTTTTTTTTATCTCTTTTTTGCCTGCTGACTAAGCAGGTGTTGCTCCTAAGGGGCCAATAAGAATATTCCTAAGGAACAAGGGCTCCCGCGATTAACCAATAAGAATATTCTATCGCCAACATCTTGTCATGGCTTCGTTAGGGTGACAGATTCTGTCATCCTGATATCATGGAACCTTAGATTGTCAGACAATTAAATCTGTCATCCTGATTTCACCATGATATGGACCTGACTACTCCTCACCAAGGCCCGGCCATGTACTATCAATAAATTTATTATATTCTTCTGAGTGCGGCATGACCTCCAATTGGAAAATACGAAGTATCTCTCGTACCACAGGGGGCCATGGCTGCACTTCTCCAGCAGCTTCTATTCTGCTCGTCAAGAAGTCGAATACTTCATTAGACATGCCGTCCGACTTCCAATCCGTAATTGGCAACGCTGCGGCCCAGGAAATGACGCTATCTGGGCGTAAGCTTCGGATTCGGGCACAGCGCAGAGTTGTTTGCTTCATCCTCGTTCGATTACGTGCATTGTCTAGAGCAGATGCGGTCGGGCCTTGAAAGATCAAAGACAGGTTTTTCTTCAACGTGCTCATCTTGCGTATCGTCTTTTCCGCGATTATCGTTGCCCTTGTTGACTCCACTCTCGACAGATGCCGTTTTCCATCGATTTGATGTCTGATCTTGGTTGCGGCTTTTTTGAACTTTTTGTGATCAACAGAGAGACCAATGAGCAAGGCATCATCTGCCTGGCCCATATGGACTGCAAGATGTTCCGTTTCGCTAGCAAGGTTGTGTAATCGCGATAATGCCTCTGAAGATGCCATTTTCGCTGTACGTCCGATATAAATGATTGGAGAATACGTGGATTGATGCTCTAGAAAAAAATCCAGGTCCCTTGGAGGTATCTCCATTTTATCCAACATAACTAGCAATGCTTGACCAGAAGGGGACTGAAAATGGGACCCAGCCTTGAGTGTTCTTATTGGCTCATACATAGCTGGTTCAACTTACCCATGCAGCACCGCCACGACGGGCAAGGACCCCGACCAATCAACAAACCAATCGACCTCAGGGGCCCAGAAATGGTCCCCCTCTCACCTCACCTTCTCACTTTCCCAAGTGGAGGAAACCCCGCGGAAACACGAAGATAATTCAGAGCAACATCGATCGCATACTGTCTCATAGCTGTTGCCGGTAGCTTTGGAGAGACTGTCGATCTTCAGGCATGGGAGCTAAGCCTGCTTGACCAAGTTTTGCATTGATCCAAAATTAGTACCCATGGAATCGAAAGTGAGAAGATTACAGCTCAGAGGAGCCTGATTTCTGTCTCTCTTGCTATAATCGAATTTAGTCCCCCCAAACCAACAATACAAAGATTCAAATTTTCGTCACAAAATGAATTACCCTCAAACTGTTGGCTGGTTTCGGCAACCAAAAGAGCCTATCCTATACATCAATCAATACAGAAAATGGGATTATCGATTGGAATCATCTCCCAAACCAGATGGATATGAAGGCAAAAGACCAGAGAAAGAAAACCTCGTATCAAAGCGCCGACCACCGACTATCATATCGGCCCGATCCATTCATTCAATAATGGACGTCATTTGGGTGGGCATGGATCGTATGGACTTGAAAAGTCTAGACCTCATCAATCCATCCATGCAAACACTGAAGAAAGACTGGCCTCTCGTGCTGGTATTGGTTAAATATAAAGATCAAAACGAAAAGAGACTGTCATGGGAAAGTATAGAAAAGCTTCAACTGATATTTTCCGCGAGACAAGAAGCGATGCTCGAATTGGCTTTCCGAGCGGCGGAAGAGCAAATGTGGCATTTGAATGAATGAGTCGAGATGAGTTGATCCGAACATACATAGAGCAATCAAAGTTTGATTTCGAGCTACAAAAGGGTCTCGATCTACCTTCTCTGATCAGGGATTCCTATCGTAAATGCCAAAGTACAAACCTTTCTGTATATTTGCTCCGCTTCCTTCTTTTCCTCCAATATCTCTTGCCGACAGAGTTCCGCAAGGCCAAATTGAGACGAAAGGCGGTTTAAATTGTTTTCAGGGGCATGTTCTAGACCTTTGACAGCTTTTCTTTGTTGGTGGAGCAGCATCGTTCTCTCTTCCTCGAGTTCTTCGGGTGTTGGTAGTGGGGCGTCAAAGTCGATGTCTCCCGGATCGAAGCGAGTAAACCTTGTAGGAGGAAGATACCATTCATCTGTGATCCCTTTCTTGATTATCTCTGCAGAAATGTTGCGATAGAGCCAGTCGGCCTTCTCATGGAATCCTATCCTTTCATAAAGCTTCGCAAGATCGAACTGCGTCGCCAACCTTGTTCGATTGTTTGCGCGGACGTTGCAATTGGCAAAGTTGGAAAGCTTCCTCTCTAATTCTCGCTGCACAAATTCTGATTCATTGGATGGAAAAAGGAAAAAGCAATCAAATTGTCGAGTGAGGCCTTCCATTGAAAGTTGAAAGTGATCGGTTATGGCAATACCAGTATTCCTAGACCTCGAAGGATTGTGTCTGAGAGTGGTGCGATCAAGAAGCATTCGCTGAAAACTGGTTTGAAGACGAGAGCGAGGAGGTTGCTTAACAATCTTATATAGACTTTTTGATGCGTCCAATCCACCCAGGATCAAGGGTGCAGTAGCCATGGATGCTACGCCTTATTATGGAGGGCGAAGAGGCTGGGTTGATCATGCATTTCAAGTAGACCTTGTTTAGTATTGGTACGTTTTCGCCGTCTGCTTGACGCGATTCACAAGCCATACAGCCTCTTTTCATGCGTATGCTGTACAGCCTGCAAATGAAGAAGCTCTTGGACTACCGCCAGACGATGCGCCTTTCATCTTGGGCGTAATAGTGGTAGACAACCATCAGCTACACCATCACTGCTTAGGTGATGTAACGATAAACCGGCTTCGCCTTGTCTTCCCGTGGTGCTTGCCCGTTGTGTCGTCGTTTATCATCTATGGCTTAGCATGGCATTCGTCATCTCCTGCATTGCCTGTGGGTCAGGTCTGGTACGCATGAAGCACGAGTCGTCGCCCGACATGGCCATGCTACACCAGCTCAGCCTCTCGGCAGAGAAGAGGCGATGCATCACTATTCTCAAGAAACATCGACTCCACTGGGGAGCTTCTGTGGTTGATCTTCACCCTGACTTATCCATGTGAGGTGAGACCGGAAAGGTCCGTCTCCAGCATCGCCCCTTTCACGGCTTTCAAAGCTGTATGCGCATTGATTGCAAGCCTGACTTGTGGAGGCGCTGCCGTGCCGTCTCGGGACAATTGTTTGCCGGTTTTTAGATTAGGTCATGCGAGCGCCGAGATGTAGGTCCATGGACCTGGAGTATAAAGAGCCGTGTCTATACGTCCTAGAATTCAATCAGCACAGGTCTATTTCACTTCATCATCTAATCACATTTGAATACAACCCGCATCCCAATACATCTCGCATCGAAGATATGGCAGCTTGCGTCCCTAAGCACACCGAGAACCCGCTTCCCGCGTTCCAAGGAGACAGAATGGAACACTACGTAGCCTCCACTACCTACGAGAGCGCATCAGACTCGTACGTCCTGCTCACGACACTATAAGTTCGGCACTAACCTTCAGTAGCACTGATTTCGTCTTTCTGGACCCAAATCAATATTTTCAATCAGAGCTTTTCAGTCTCGGCATGATGCCAACGGCCGACGCTCTCGAGGCGTACTGCGATTATGGCGACCTCGTAGAATACTCATTCGAACCCTATATCGCAACAGCATCTGCGCCCATAACAGAAGGTCACCTCAATCATTCCATGAGTCCTCTTGAACGAACGCAGCCCAACGCCGGCTTATCACTTTCAACGAATAAAGAAATCCTTCCAAGAGAGAATCCAACCGTCACCGTCCAGCAAGTGGCCAGCGATAAGAGGGGTAACACGCCAACAAAGAAAGAACAGCGTAATCTAGCCCGACAAAGACGGCGGCTAAGGAACAGAGTGACCGCGTAAGTTCTTCAATCTGCGATTGTTCAAACTATAAGCACTGACATTAGCCACAGAGCGGAGTCTCGCGAGAGGAAGAAAGCTGAATTGGAAGAACTACAACAGAGAGTTGAAGCCCTGCTCAAACGAGAGTCTGAGCTTGAGAGACAAGTGCAGGTCTTTCAACAAGATATAAAGGTTCTTTCTCTTCAGAACGAGGTGATAACGCAGGAGAACGCTAGGTTATGCTTGGAGATGGATAGAGCTGCTTAGAAGTCGTGTGTGTAGGGTTCGGTCATTTGAGACCAGTAGCGTTGATACGTCGTTATGAAAATCAATCTGCAGTTCCTGTCCCTTCAAGTGACCAGCTGTGACTGAAGAAGAAATGGATGGACGATGGATTTGAGTATGGTCCAAGCTCAGCCTTTCCCGCCGTCGGCCCGGCGCACGCTTTAGGCCAATAGGGTTTTAGCGAGCGGCAGGCCTGGTCTCGGAAGATCTATTTCGTTCTACCTGCAAAGTCTGTACGGGAAGCGCGCTTAAGCATGAGTTTGCCCCAAGTATTTCAGGATTGATCTTCAAAAAAGAGCAAGTTCTATGAATCGAAACAAGAAATACGCTGATATACGCCTCAACAACCACGATTCTTAAAGCGGAAGAAAGCCACTGGAGCGACCTGTGATCTCATCTGTCGTCGTGCCATTTCCCAACGCCAGGCCTCCGCTTTGGGGTAGCTCGTCTAGGCTCCTAGCCACAGCATCCCAATCTCCGTAGAACTCATGTACTCTCACGTCACTTTCTTCTCCGTCTTTGGAAATCAGCCCATGGCCCATAGTGGCGCCCCACAAGCCTTCGACATTGATCGCGTGGTCATTGGCAATATCTTCGGCTTGGCGCTCCAGCTGCACCGTATAAACTGGCCCATGAATCCAGTCTTCACCATTTCTGGATGCTTCTCCTCCGGGTAGGCTTCCGCTGGGAAGAACCAGGTGCTGCCGCCGTCCTGCGACACAGGGTGCCACGGTGTGACCCATAAGGCGGTGGCGTCGTTGACGGTGATTACTGTCATAGTCCTGCCTTTAGCCTGGTCGGTATGACATTCCAACACCGTTCGCACTGCCTTGCTTTTTCCCTGAAGTGTCTTCACGGTGTCGCCGGGGCGCAGTTTCTCGATCGGCATGGTCTTTGTGGTACCGTTGGCAGGATCTACCACCAAAACCTTTGTGTTTCCAGCGAAACAATTACTTCCCGGCTTCCTATACCGACTCATCTTGATCGGAGTAGGAATTGGAGTAACATGGCGGCCCGCTACGGTGTCGTCGTAGGAAGGAGGCGCAGGTAGCCTTGGAGCTGGAGCCACAGGTAGCCTCGAAGCTGGAGGCGCGGGAAGTGAGTCGAAAAGGCCATCGAGCACATCAAGCTCGTTGCAAAACAGCTGGCTCCCCTTGCCATAATGCTGCGTACCCGGGTCCTTGAACGAGAAGCACTTTTGGTATTGGTGCGCCATCAGCAGGCTGGACAAGTAGTGGCGGCCCCATTTCTGCCAGCTCCCGTTTTGGAGTGCCAGCTCGATCTCGCCTTTCTTGTTCTCAGCGCCCACCAGATCCATGATGAGACCAAGGTTGAGCGGGTCGTGAATGAAGTTGCTAGCGGGCAGTCGAGAGACTAAATGCTGTATGTCGTTGCTTGTCGGGATCCGATGATCCAACAGCGCCTTGTGTTCGTCCCGTTCAGTAAGTGGGAACAGCTGAGAAAGAAATTCGACCAGCATCGCGCGTGAAGTATGGAAGGCTATCTCGGCGGAAGAGAGCCTTGGGTTATTGATAGAGAGTCCACTCTCGGCCGATACCCACTTGATTTCACGTCCTTGTCGATACTTTAACGTGGCCCGTATGCAGGACGACCGGAGTGAATGTCTTTGGGTTTTGGACAGCTCGCCAGAGCGGTCTCGGAGTTGGAAGAAAAGATCGCGGGACTGTCCAAACCGGATTGTTCTTAGGTTGATAGAGTATTCCACGTGAGCACCTTCTCGTTCGCTTGTGACTTTCTTAGGAGCTGCCTTGCCGATGTAAAGTCCAAGCTCCGTGAGATCCAGGAAATTTGGGTAGCTCAATGTCATGGTAGCATCGTGAGCGTATGTAACCTTCAGGTTGGCGACAGCGTGATTGAAGACAGTACCGAGCATACTGGTATCAGGGACGAAGCAGTAATCGCCCCCGCCAAATTCGGCTATCGACTGCAGGAGGCCGTCTTGCAATTTATAGCCAAACCCAAAAGTGTGGATCGGAACAGGCATGTTCTGTAATCCCCTTTCTTTACACCACCTGCCCATCGCGGCGATGATACTATTGGAAAGACGCTCGTTGGGTTGACCATCGGTAAAGATCTTAATCGCTCCTGTCATGCATGGATTGCCACTGAGCTGGTCGAGTGCGAGTCTCATTCCGGACCACAGATACGTATATTCTTCTGGTTGCATGCTTAAGATTTTCTCCTTTGCGAAGCTCTTATTCTTGCTATCCATGTGAAGAGCTTGGAAGAGGACCTGTGAAAAAAGCGTTAGCAGGCTTACCACAGTGGGTGAAAGGATTTGTTACCTTGCAATCCGTTGAAAATGTTACCACGCAAAGTGTATCATGCTTGTTGAGGCTCTCAACGAGGGTACACGCGGCATGTTTTGTTAAGTCAAGTACCGTGAACCCCTTCTGTTCCGATTCCTCGCCTTCACTACTTGGAGGTACGGGCGCTAGATCATTCATACTTCCTGATACGTCAATCAACAGTACAAGCTCCATAGGTCCACGGGTCTCATTTGCGACTGGCTCTGCGGGTGGAACTACCTTAACGATGAGACCGTCGCGATCAACTCGGTGAACTGAGACTTTGCAGGCAAACTGCGGCTGTGGTACGGAGTCTTCTTTGATGCGGAGTGCAAGATGGGTGGGACTGTGGTCGGGCATAATGATATCGTAGTCGTCATCCTTCTCCTTCTTCTCGTCGTTGACCGCCTCGTTGATCGTTCCGTTGAGCCAAGTCATAGGTGCTCGCTCGATCCCAGTGAATGATAAAGCTGATGAGAGAGATGGTGGAACCTGTGAGGGCGAATGACGTTTCAATTGTTGGGTTGTTAGGATATGATAAAAAGTTGAATGTGCGAGAGACTTTCGTTGGAGTCAATGCCACGGTGGGAATTGAAAGATGCTGTGCCAGAGATGGCGGTATGCTAGACACCAGAAGCTCTCCTTATATGTACACACAGAGGGCATGTGCCAGCGGGCGGTGATGTGGCTATGGTATGAATTGCATGGAAGCAACTGCATGATTGCCTTGAAATCATATGAGAGATGATGCAAGATTGGGCCATCTGGTACAGCCCAAGCCGCAGGACTCAGTAGGGATGATCCAAGCCTACGAACGATGCTGTGCATTCACGAGCAGTCCGGTAAGGTCGAACCCTGGCCGTGGCTCGTTGCCCGAACGCATAGAGATGGCAACTGCTTGCTGTGCCTCCTGCGCCTTGTCTTGTCCGGTGATATGCCTCCAACATGTTTCTTCTCGAGATGTGCCGCCTGTTCATTCGCTTCGTAGGAAGGCTTCAGAGAACCGCCACCGCCATAACGTGACGAGATGAAAGGCGAAGTAGAACCAGCGGACGTGGCTCTCAGAGGTGAAAATGTAGAGCGCGCAGCGTATAAGTGCTAAAGAAGTTCAGAAACTTCCTGCTCAAACGCATCTGCAACGATTCGAATCTTTCAAGACCAGTCAATTCCACCGCAACACTTCAAATGGACGATTTCGTGCTGCTCCCTACCTGCGAAGGTATAGAAATGGCTGTAGGCTTCTGCCGCGATCTCGACTCATCCAGGTGCTAATAAACTTTTCCAGGAATCTATTGGCGCTGCCGACACTGTCAAATATGATGTCTCTTACAGATCAGCTCTCGAGTCACTTGGCGAGAAGTCAAAGGATAAAAATCATGTGGTCGGGACTGCACCAGCCAATAATTCTCAAAACGTTGCAATAAATGGTCAAGAACTGAATGGTGAGTAAATAGTTCATCACTCCGAGATCGAGCCTGAACTGTGGTTTAGCAATTCTAGCACTCTGTAACCGCACACAAAGCAATACTGCAACTCTGGCAATTGCTTTTCTCCAGTTGCAACAGCGCGAGTCACTTCAACAGACGCAGAACTGGAGGCTGGAACAAAGAATTTCGACTCTAGAGATGCATATCTGGAGGCTAGAAAACCAACTCTTACAACAAGACTGTGTGTTTGTGCGCAGGGACGAACAAGAAGACCGGCTCAGTGGAATTGACGAGCAGATGGAAACAATCAGGAACGATATCGATATGTTCGGTGACAGAATCTTGGAGCTTGAAAGCGGCAGCGGAGATTCGAAAGGACATTCAGATGCTGACCTGGCTGGGGCAAAGGCTCTTCTCGGACTAACGATGGGTAATAGTGGTTCGGAAAGCTCTGTTTAGAAAGTCAAGGATGTGTGATAGTATGATTGACTTACACTGTTTCAAGCTGTTCACCTTTCTTGACTTGCGTCTCTACTTGTGAAGGGGACCAAAAATGGGACCCGGCGGTATAACATCTTCGCCATATCCTGGTGTCCTCTCATTGGTCGTAATTAGCTGGGATTCAGCCTGATCCATGCTGCACCGCCACGGATAGGGTAAGCCTGGTCATTGAGCAACCAATCAAGTGATTGGATGTCTGGGGGGACCATTTTTGGTCCCCCCAGGAAAATCAATTGAAATACGCTCGATGATGGAATTCAAGATTGCTTAAACAATTACAATACTTCGCTGCAACACAGAGAGAGAGAGATATGGAGAGAAAAATGCGTCAGAGTAATGTCGACCGTGACCAGTGGAGAGTATTGTGCCGTGAGCGGCTCTCAAAACACATTCGTAAGTCAACAGAAAACTTCATGGAAATATAGCTTACACCATTGGAGAAAGCACTCTTGGAATCAACGTAAAGCCGTCTGAAGTTCGCCTCAGTCCTACCCCAAACGACCCATATGCTTGGAAGATCTTGCCTGAAAAACGCAAAACTTTTTCAGAGATATTCACCAAGAATCTAAGCCAGCATTCCATCAACGCATACAAAGCTTTATGTGAAGGAGTGGGAATCTCATTTGAGGCTGTATATGCATCTACCTATGATACCAGCAAATTGGACCAGCTCACTCCTGTAAGCTCAAGTTCAAGACGTCACACCTGCGAGATCTTTCTAATGCATATATATAGCTTCGAACAGACGACGTTAGCTTCAGTACCAAGATCGATCATCTACAAGGTGCAAATGCCAAGCTTCAAGAGGAGATTGAAGTATGGAAGGAGAAGGCAACCAAGGAATCTCAGCGAGTGAAGCTTACAGAAGAACAGTACTGCGGAGTCCGCGAGAGTTTAGAAGAACAGCTTCGCAAGATGTACGAGAGTAATCAGCAGCTTCATGAGCAGGTGGAGAGATATGCAGCCAGCACAGAGTACTTGAAAGACATGCTTGCGAGATGCTTCGAAGGTTTAGGAACGGCATTGCCAGTGTTGGAGGAGATGAAGAAGGGTGTTTCGTCAGTAGTAGTCTCTTAAGTCGATAGAGCTACTTGCAGGAATAGAAAGGCCAGCTTAGGTCTTTGATTTTAGTTTTAGACGCGGGGCCACGTACAAAGAATGGAAGATTCATTCAGTACACCGAATGTCAATGGCTTGGAGAAGAACCCGCCTTGAAGCAGTTGATCAGCAGCTGCTCCGTAAGATGCATTTGACTGGCACGCTAGAGCCGATTACAAAATGGCAATCATTTGCCACTACCTCCTCCTAGCAAATGCGCCCACATCCACTTTCACACACGTTGCTACTCGATCCAACAATCCCCATTTCAGGAACGGTGGATTAAGGCTCCGAAACTTTTCTTCGTGGAGGCGAATGGGCTTTAGGTTCACTCTAGTCTCGATCCACGATGTCTGTCCGCCAATGCTGCACAGTGAGGTAGGTCTGTACGCCAAGAGCGTTGCACCAGGGCGCGACTAAAAGGCGAAAACTGTTGGAGTAGATGTTGGCTTTGACGATGGTAAGAACAACGATTGTGACGGATCTGCCAGACTGAACCGTTTGGTCCGTTAGCCACCGCATAGATATTGGGAAACCACAGCTCCTACCAGCTTTGAGAAGCGTGCGGAACGAGTGAGCTTGCATGACGAAGGATAACAACGATACCATCAGAGCTGCGAGACATAAATGCTTCCACATCTGTGGGCATGGCAGTCGACGCGAGGGACGCCTCTGACTGCGATGGTGACTCTCGTTCTCCCTGCCAGGCATGCTCGACTGCTTTAACTGCTGCTAGAGGTCTTTCTACTCCTGAAGTCCTCGACTCGCCGTATGCAGTTTTCGCTTCCGTGCCGTAATAAGAGTCTTCGCCCGACTCATCGTCCGTGTTGGGACCATAACGTTGGAATCGAAGATGCGCAATCAACTCTTCGCCGCTGACTTTGACAGTCTCCAAGCATTCGACCGCGTTTGAGAGGCAGGGTCGAGAGATGCAGGAGTAGAAACTGCGGCCAACCATATCCTCGCTAGGAACCCCAATTATATGCTCGATGCCACTAGTGGCGTACATTATTGTCAAGGACCGGGTGTGGCGATTTAAAAAGAGCGCTGCACAAGGCTCTTGGTATCCGTAGCAGGCAGGTTGGAGCGATTTTGACGACAAGTTATGTCGCAGGTAGCATTGGGGATCTGTGAGCGAGAACGCGAGTAAACGACGGATAATTGGGGCGTATGATCTGCGAACTACCTATCATTAGCACTGCAGGTTGGAGGACTGGAGCTACATACGACTGTTCGAGCGATGCGCAGTGGTGCAAGTGAACACCACATTGTAGACGACACTGAAGCATGTCTCGCAAACGAGCAGGCTTCCATCGCGCTTGCGGAGCTCAGAAAGTATGAGGGCTGAAGCCTTATCCATGGAAACAGCTCGATGGTGATTCCGGGCGACGAGGTCGTGGTCTACGGGATGAAAGAAGTTCCACGCTGACCTGCCAATGACCTCATGAGGCATGTAGCCAAGGGTATCAAAAATAGAATCCGAAGAGTACAATATGAGCGCATTTTGTGTGCGATCTATTCAGCTTGCGCGCGGTCAATGCACTGTGGTTTTGAAATCGACGGGAAGGAGGCCGGAAAGCTTACCGTGGATGGTTATGAAGGCACTTTCCATACTGTTTGTCTCTACCGCGTATGCGCGTATTTGTTGTTGGCCGACTGGGGAGCATGTGAAGAGGACAAGAAGTGAATCTGAGATCAAAAGCTGAAATGAAACTGAAGAGGACGAAAGCTAGAGGTGTTGATCGTACAATCTGATGGAGAAGACGCCAGCGACCCGCCCGTCTTGCATCTGCCACCTCGCTTCATTTGCCGCGACGCGCATAGGATATCAATGGCTTCGCGAATCTTCAATGCTGGAAGCACATTGGCCCTGCGCCAGAATGATGGGTTCCACAAGATTGTGTCTTGCGTTGGAAGTGGGGAAATCGGGGTTCGGGCCGGCCAGAGCACTAATGCAGGTAACAATCTCCTCAGATTCTGACATACTCCTATGACCTGAACATTGACGGTGAAAAGCAATGGAGGGAAAGACGATGTATGGGAGGTTAATATGGGAGGTTAATTGGCTCAAACGAGACGTTGAAGTGGGGGGGAGGGAACATGAGGAGGCCCGGTCGCATCAGCGTGTTGATTAGTCATCCTGCCAGGCCATCAGCCGTAAGTGCCCAGAGCTGCGGAGCAAGGAGGAACTATTCAGGCAAAGTGCAGGCCGGAATTTCACAGCAAAGTCCTCCAGCTGGAAAATAATAGCATAAAGATTGGAGCGATTCTTCAATATACTCGTAAATCATGAGACTTCAAACATTCAAAGACGAGTTACCATTCTTTCATCGTGATATTGACCATTAAACATAAACGCCTATGGACTGGCATCAGCTTCTCTATGCGAACCTTCTCGGCCTTCTAACTCTTCGACGGCCCTCGCATGGCTGGTGAAATTCCTCTATCAGATCCTTACACCCTTCAAGGTTTTGAATAGGCTCCCATGTGTTCGCTGAACTTGGCCATCCGTGCCACTTGACTCTGTAGAGCGCACTGCCCCCAACCATGTCATGACCAACGATAGCTTCCACCTTGTACTTATCTCTCGTGTTTGACGCTCTGTCAATACCCCATGATGCCATGTGAGTATTGTCAGTCTCAGCAGGTGGGCTATCTCCAGGGCCGGTTGCAGAATCACCTTGAAGTTATTAGTAGTGAAGGAGCTAGAATATCATGCGACTTACGTTCAGAAGGAACTATGGCGGCGTCATTGACCTGCTGCCTCGCCGGGTTGTTTGAGGCGTGAAGCACTGAGACACTTCGCTCACGAAGCGTCACTCGGTGACATGCATCCACAACATCCGGCACGGAACTAGGAACAAGCTCTTGATAGTCACTGTGGACATGAGTCCAGTGGTCCACATCGTCATCTCCTGTGAGGTCTATGAATGTGAAGTTCTCGATCGCTAATGGTGGGTCCATTGGGGAGCAACACTGGCGACCAAGCTGATAGTGCATATGCGCTGTACTGGCCAAGGCGTACATGCTCTCTTCCATGTCCATAGTGTCTTTAAAATTGTTAGGATTAGAAGTAAGGTGGAGTTTGAGAGACAAACCTTGCTGTTGCCATGACGAGGCATCGTCAGACTGGTGCACTGAGCCACCCTCTAGAGACTCAATGGGGACAAAGTCGTCATCGTTCACATACAGCTCCTTGTAAGAGGCGCTGTCAAGACCGCTTCGGAT
The DNA here is from genome assembly GCA_010405405.1 of Microthyrium microscopicum. Lineage (NCBI taxonomy): Eukaryota > Fungi > Ascomycota > Dothideomycetes > Microthyriales > Microthyriaceae > Microthyrium > Microthyrium microscopicum. Next base: position 1,151,381 of record MU004231.1, read on the forward strand.
GTCGTCGCATATAGATGATAGCGGCGTTTGACTACCACTGCTGCGTCTTCCACAGCTACTGCTAGCCGTGCTAATGGCAAGGGATGGTGTGCGGGAGGATGACTTGCTTGCAAACTTGAAAGCGGTGGCGATTTCCACAGATTCGATGCTGGCGTTGACGAATGTGTATTCCAATAGCGCTGTCTGCTCTTTTCCTGTCTCAGACTTGATATCCGCCTTGCTCTGGCGGGTGAGTTGTGTTTTCTTCAGATGACTGAAGGATCGTCTATCGGTTTGATTATTCTTTCTCTTCCGAGTTCTCAGTTTCTTGAGTGAGTGGATACCGTGGGCGTCTTGGAGATGAAACTGGAGTTCCAGGGTGGAATTAAAGGGAACAGAACATTGTTGTGTTCGAAATTCGCATTTTACCGGCTGCTCTCCCAGAGCATCGATGTGTCTCTGAATGTGGGTCTGCCACTTCGGTTTACTCTTGAATTGGTACATCCGTTTGCTGGCCGGCAGTCTTGGGTCTACAAGACAGTCATAGCAGAAACCTGGCATCGCAAGAACTCCGTTAAAGACCAGTGGATCGAGGAAGACGGGGAAACTCTCCAAATCATTGACATGATCTTGGCAGTGGAGTTCCCACGACTCTGTATCGAAGATCCAATCGCTGCAAAGGAAACAAAGTTCCGCGAAGCCACGATCTTGTTGTTGTGTCTCTTGGAAGCATTTGTATATGTGACTCCAATCGTAAGTTTCGGGACACATTTCTTGAAGGTTCGGCTTTTGCTCCTGGAAGTCGTCAGTTGCTGTGTTGTCATTGGACCTGCGACAGCATCTGTTAGGTTCCAAGCCTGGACGAAAGTCTACCTCTCTCTCTTTCTCGCACAGTTCCGTCATGTCTTGGATAACACGAAGGCCGGCGGGACTTCGTAAGTCAGCAACTTCGAACATGTCCTCGGCAAGGCGTTGTCTCGCCGGCATCATGAAACTGCAGCGATTGAATATTTCGCGATGATAACCTTGAGGGTCTCCAGGTTGGTATGGCTGTTTCTTCTGCCACTTTCGCAGTTCTCTCTTCATCAGTCTGGCCTTCTGCTTACGCAGCTTGGTTTCTTCCTCCCGTTGCTGTTCGGTATCCATATCAGGTTCAAGCTTCACAGCAGCCATCTTTTCCTCGAGGTCAAGCCAGTCTTGGCGATTCTCAATCTCATATTGTTTGGCTGCTGGAAGGCTGTGCCATAGATTCGGGTTTCGAGGCAGAGTTAGCTCTCTGAAGGCGTCGTTCACTACATCTCGTCGCTCGTCACCGAGGAACGTGGCCTGGCCATCCACGCCGGCATTTCTGGGCTGGTAGCTTGAATGGAATGTCTCTCTGTCATCTTGCCCGGCTTGTCCCATCCGCGCATCAGGCGAATAATGCTTGTCTTCGCCACTGTTAGCATGTTTACAACAACTCTCAAGCTTGCGTGCTTACCAGTCAAAAAGAGGCCTTCTGCCCTCCAGTCGTGAATCGTCGGGGGAACTAGGAAACCAGCTCGGATGCCGCATTCCCGATGTCTGCTGCCAAACGCACTGGCGGTTTCAATCCTTTTTGCGCCCTTTGTGGATTGATTCAGGAACACGGGTGCATCAAGTAGATCCTCCTCCCAGTGGATCTGGAATGCACGGTGTTCTTGAGTTGGGGTAACTGCAAAGAGCTCTTGTAACGTCTTGTAGTCCCTAAAGGCACGACGTCTGAGGAATATAGCCAAGTATGGCAGAAGAGGGTTCTGATAAAGAGGGCGAGGATACCGCCCTTCTGCGAATGCATGCTGCGGCCTGTGAGAGGTTTAGTCAATATCCATATTCGAATGTTCACATGACATTACCTTCTGTGAGGAGTGTTGGTCATGTTCTTCGCGTCCTTCGTAAGCTGCATAGCAAGTTCGGGTCTGTCATCCTCATTCAAAAACACTATTACCATGATATCCTGTGATTCTTTCAGTCAGCGGAGCCTCGCGCACGATGGTCTTTTTCATCGACGAACCTTGTAGCGCAGGCCTCTTCCGGAACCCCTTCTGGCTGATGATTCAATGTACTCTCCGATTCGAGCGGAAGAATACACAATCGCCAGGGTCAGGGCCCAGTCTAGTACTCTGGTTCCTGGCGAAGAGTATTCATACCAGTCCACCTTCCACAGCTGTCTGGCAAAATGGTACAGATGATTCCTGTTTGCGTACCGTCGTGCTCGTTTTCTCTCAGGCATCTTCAGCTCATCCTTCAAAGGGCCGTATATGAACTAAGTCTGGCGGTTAGCTACGGTGAATTAAGAGCTAGCAGTAGTCAAACATACCTGCGTAACCGACCTCTGTATGTGCTCCGATATTGGGTTGTCCTCATAGGCTCGTAGCCAGGCTCCGGTGAAGTTGTTCCAGTAGTTTCGAACACTTTCGACGCATGGAGGTATCCAGCCGTCCTCGTCCTCGTCTGTGTCGCTGTCGGGGTCATCATATCCCCTCTGTCCGTCCATGCCGAGTGCCACATGCCTTATGAAGTCTTTCATCCATTTCAAGCTGTGGACTGAAACTGTCAGATTTAACTTCAAGTTGTCTTCCACAAACTGGTCCCAGAGAGCCAATTGTCTCCGATGATTTCGCTTTGTCCCATCTTCAAGGCCCTTCAGCACTGGCTTGTCGTTAACGATCCCTGTATCCTTTTGAGCGCCCCTCGCCCTCGCTCGAATGAAATGTGCTTCGGGATTCTTCCCTCTCGCCATTCTCTGGCCGGAGAAGAGATGTAATGATATTGAATAAGCTGCAAGCAAAGATGAATGGTGTAAGAATGTTCGATTGAACTTATGAAAGAGAATGAAGAGACACAGAGAATGAGAAGACCGGTTTGATATTCAAAACCCGCATCAACTGAACATGCTAGAGGGAAGGGGAGACTGGATTTCCTTGCTCAACATGAAATGAGTGACACGGAGAGGACGCCCTTATACATATGATCCAACCACCATCATCCCATCCAGACAGCTATGCCCAAGGGGCCTCATCCTATTGCATCAGCAAGCCGCCGGCGGTGAATCACCTCCAGCCGCTCTATGAAGGGGATCCCGAAACTGGGACCCCCGACAGGGTCGCGTCGACTTGACATTTTTCTCATCGCATACTGCGTGGCTGCTTAGATGACGAGGGGCCCAGAACCGGGACCGCGAGTGTGAGACTGAGCGACAGCATGAGCAGCCTGAGGCAGCCAGATTCGAGCGTGAGCGACCATGATTGAGTTTGAGGTGGCCGTGAGCAAGCGTGAGTTAAGGCGGTGCAATCGTGAGCATAGTGAGCCGAGGTTGAGCCGAATAAGATTTTGCTGAGTCAACGTGGCTGTATCGACGACCCGAATTGGGACGTGGGTGCGGGCACTTTGTCCCCGGTAATAGCAGCATATGTTTTCACTCACATTTTTCTGCTCATGGACACCGGAAAGAGCTACGGATTTTGAAAAGACTGATGAACAAGGGATCAAAACTGACAGCAACATCCGCACAATATCATTCCTCATCAAGGCTTTCAGACGAAGTAGGTGCTCTCTGATGATCATCAACTAACAGACCAATGTAGTACAAGATTGGATAGTTTCTATACAGGGCTGTTGCATTGGAAGTTTGACTACTGAATGTAGTAAAGAACATAGCAGCTGTTCGAAAGAGCTGGTGGTCCCTGTCTCTGAACCATCCGCTCAGAGTATATAATCATCAGCTATCGTCGGTAGCAGAGATTTCAGTCAGCGGCAAAGATCTCAGTCGATGGCAGATCAAATTCATTCTCTTGAACCTTAAGAATGCGCATGACGAATGGCTACTCGCATGTGCCCTCTACCTTTTCGGTTTGCTCTGAAATAGAATGGTATGAAGATGAGTTCCTGAGGTACTTTGTCATGAGTCGTGAGAAGCGTAGAGCGAAGAATAGCTGGGGAGGTCTGAATGGCTCTCAAATTAATACGACTGGCCGCGTTGGAGACTCGATAACCAATGAAAGATTCTCCGGTCTCTGAATCACTTATCTGGATCTCCTCCGGCTTCCAGTCCTTGTCATTCAAGACCAAGCTCTGATCAGTCAGTCAATACTAGCTGTCACATAACGATGTCACGGGGCAGATTACTTGCCTTGAAGTGATCATCAGTCCATGGATTATCCACATCCTCAATACAATATACCAGTGGTCCACGAGCAAGAGTCACAGTGTCTTGATTTGTGTACGGATGTGGTCGAATCAAGCGATGGACCATTGGCAAATGCACAGTGAATTTTGCCACATCGCCCCCTGACTGAACAGGAATAGTAAAATAGCCAGACTTGGGTCTTTGCTCAGTCTTGAGATCGTCAGCCTGCTGAGCTGAAGTTAGCGCGCCTCAGATCTCATTCACCGATATGAAATTTTACCTCGTATTTCCATTCGGAAACGAAATCTGGAATTCTCAGGACAACTTTTGTTTCGATGTCTGCCTGTCCAATCAACTCAAATTTGAGCTCCCCTCTCCAAGGATATGTAGACTCCAACTTGAGTTTGATGTCTCTCCCGTCTGAGAGCCGGCATGTTAAGGTGCCAGATGCGTACATGTGAACCTTGATAAGAACGGATTTGGATAACACATCTTCTTCATAGTCCCACAAGTAGCCCCCGATCGAGCCAAGCAAGCGCGTAACATTAGGAGGGCAACAAGCTACTTGAAACCAGTCAGCTCTTTCAGACAGATCTGTATCCGAGGATGCAAGCTGGTTTGTATACGAAAACTTGGTGCCATCGGCTGACATGCCGCCTAGTACGGTATTGTAGAAACAAAGCTCCATGATGTCGCCATATTTTCCGTTAAGATCAAGCTATTCAAAATTAGCATAGTTTCCGGTTTTGAATCGATGACTTTACTTGAAGTAGTCTATGAGCCAGCATCATCACGCCTATCGACGCGCAAGTTTCCCCGTAACATCCACCTTCATCTGTGCCATGCGGTAAGAGATAGTCTGGTCCAAAGCCTTCCCATTGCTTCACTGATCCTATGCCTCCAGTCATGTACATCTTCTTGTCCACCATGTTATCCCAAAGGCGTAGTAGTGAGACTTTGTAGTCTGCCATGTCTTTACTTTGCCGAACCAAGTCAGACGCAGCAGTGAGCAAGTACATGGCTCGGACACTATGTCCTTCAATTGTAGGTTGCTCAAGAATTGGCAGATGTGCTTGTTGATATCGGTACCTTGATTCTGTTGGGTAATATGTTGGCCATTCATATTGTCGTTCCCCTCTTTCCTCTCGTTCAACGTCGTAATAGTGTCTTCCACTTTGACCTGTGGGATTTCCTCGCTCTTGAATAAAGTACTTTGCGAGTTGTCGGTGCTTCTCGTCTCTGGTGACTGCGTATAGTCGCAGCAGAGCAAACTCGATCTCTGGATGGCCAGGAAACCCATGCCTTTGATGATCTCCTGGTCCAAAAGTCTCGTGCAAAAGATCAACATACTTTAAAATTGGTTCTAAAAGGTCGTTATCGTTGTAGAGCTCATGGTATGCTACTGCAGCCTCAATCAAATGGCCAGCATTGTATCTTTATCAAGAAGTTAGCCCTCTGTCAAAAAGCCTGTCGACTACGACTGACAGCTCATGCATATCCCTCAAATTCGTGAAACGACCCTCCGGATCCACCACCGTGAAGTGAATATTGAGGTAACCATCCGGCTGGCTAGCAGATCTAATCATCTGGACCAACTCTTTTATGGCGCCCTCAATCTCAGGATCTTTACTCTCGTGTAGGAAGTAGCAAGCACCCTCGATCCACTTAGCTATGTCGCTGTCCCAAAATAGATGCTTTGGTACTGGCCACGTGTCTGGTGGTTCGTTATAGATCGGGTGCCATTTGAGTTTGAAGGCATCGTAGCGACCAGTACTTTTTAGAGCTTCGAGCTGGTACTTGAGTGTTGACTTGCGTACGACTTCTCGTTTCCTACCAATGAAGCATGTTGGATCGAGGGCAGTATGAATGAATGTGGACTGAGGATACGCCATTTTGAAAGTTCGCTCACTGCTTGATCATGCGTTTGATTCGCCCCTGGTTTTGTGGCTGTCAAAAGTGGTCGCTCTTTGGACTCCTAAGATAACCTGATCAGCTTTCTATGACGTGCTATTTCTCTAAGCTCTTTCGGATATCGAGTAAGAGTCGTCAATACTATGCATCGAGAAGGAGAGTAAAGGCTTGGAAAAGCTAGAAGTTATGCAACCCCACAGAAGCCCGTGGCTCTACTGGGATCGTTCAAACATTTGGTGCTATGATCAATTAATAGTCAATACTTCTTTGTACTGTTCCCAGCAGCGAGAGGCTGCAATCGTATTTAGGGCAGCAAAGCGAGGCCCAAACCTCTTATATTGCACTACAAGGTTCCTAATTCGGGCGAACCGAAATATCGGATATTAATTCTACACAACAACGTATAAGTCTACAGCAAACTCTAGTCCATTCAAGTCTTCGAATAAGTATGTCAAATTTGTGAACGTCAAATCTGCAAGATGTGGTTCATTTCAACGTTCATTCCGCCAGATGATCGTAGAGCAGCACTGCTGCTATATGGCTTGGTGTTAGCGACTTGCTTTAGTGGATATGATTCGGGGATTATGACAGTAGTAAGTGGTGCTATCTCTTTTCCAGCAATGTGCAGTACGCTGGCAGATTGATACCGCTCTGAAGCTTTTCTGATCAGGCAGTTGTAAAGTAGTGCTAGAACCACCACAGCATCCTTTGCAGCGACTTGACACTAACGGACTAGATTCTGGCAGATAAACAGTTCAAAGATTACTACCATGTTGACGCTCAAAAACTGGGCACAATTTCGATAATACCATGGGCTACGCAAGGGCTGGCACAGTTGTACATTGGGGGAACACTGTCCAGCCTGGTTGGACGATTATGGGCGATGCGATTATCAATGTAAGTTGAGGCAATAATCACAATTGGAATCCTGAGTCTAATTGGAAGTAGCTCTTTCATGATGATAGGCGTAGTCGTACAGTCAGTGCCAAATAATTACGCTGTCCTATTGGTAGGGCGCCTGCTGACGTTTGTATACTCCGGCATATTGTGAGATCTCTGCTGAAAATAGCTAGTGGCCTCGGGGCCGGATGCTCGTTCATCGCGGCGAACCTTTGGCTGGCCGAAGCCTCACCTACGAAGCTACGGGGCAGCTTCGTGGGGACCGTCACTCAGTTTGGCTATCAGCTGGGAACGTTGATCGCGTTTTGGGTCGGATATGGCATGAAAGACTATACGAGTCCGTTTAACATCGCCTGGCGGGTAAGTAATCTAATTCAGATCCCAATTGGCCTGATTTTCATCGCCGTTTCTTTCTGGTATCCAGAAAGCCCGCGATGGATTCTTGAAAGGCACCCCGATCAGCCGGAACACGCACTAAATCAGCTTGCGTATCTACGCGATGGTAGTCCAGAAGAAGAGAGGATCCAGATCGAGTTCCACGAGCTCGTTGCGAGCTACGAGTACCGGAAGAAATTCGACCCAGGATACATCGGGCTGTTCAAGAGCGCCGCTATGCGGAAAAGGCTGGCCTTTGGCGTGTACGCGACAGCTTTGCAGCAATTTGGTGGCATCGCAGCGGTGACCATGTACGCAGCTGTTATATACGAATCACTTGGTTGGAGCAATGGGAAGCAAGCGCTTGCTATCAATGGGATTCAATCGGTTTTGCAACTATTTGTCGTTCTCGTCAACACTTTCACCGTTGATAGATATGGGCGACGCCCACTTTTGCTTACTGGCTTCAGCATTCAAACACTGGCCTTGCTTGTGATGGCAAGTCTAACGACGAGCCTTCCAAACAATGATAATCGTAGCGCAGCTGTGGCAGAAGTTGCCATGTTGTTCATTGTCGGTTTGACCTATTGTTGGTCGAACGGGCCTATAGCACCTACGATAGCTAGCGAAATCTTCCCCCAGCATGTTCGTGACAAGGCATTCGGGCTGAGCCTCATGGGCCAAACAGTTTGTTTGATCGCATTGGTAAGTCTACATTCGAAAACAGGTCTTCGTACTGTGGCAGAGCTGCTTTATCTTGACACGACACTAACAAAGTGTAGACCCAACCATGGCCGAAGCTGAATGAGGAGATCCATGGCAAAAGCTACTGGCTGCTCTTTACGCTGAATGCTGTCGCGCTGGTAAGTGATACTGCGGTATTTATGCCATCTCTCTGACTAAATGGGCAGATATCTGTATTTTTTATTATGCCCGAAACAAAGGGGATTTCGCTGGAGCGCATGGATGAACTGTTTGGGGGTGTCGATACTGTACAAGCGGGAGAACAACAGCAGGCAGCCGAAGGCACTGACCTCGACACGTACAAGCCAGAAATACGCCGGGTGGATAGCAAGGAGAAAGATCTCGATGTGAAGGCGAGCCCAGCTACGGTTCATGAAAAGGAGCATTAAAGAAGTGGACTGTTCGAATTGCCCAGCATTGGTCGCAAATCTGTTGTAGATAGAAGGCCTTCGAATCGTAATACCAGATGTCGTGTTTGGCGCTGACTTGATGAGTGACATGCTCCCATCGCCTCTCATGGGGACCACCAGCTCTACAAAATAAGAGATGCCAAGGTTTTGCATGTCTTCCGTGACATTGGATGACCTGTCATGCTATCGAAGCCCCAAGGCGAGTTAAACACTCGACAACAAAGCGTAATCGATGTTAGAGAACGCAGTCGACGGGAGCACGGCGGTTGTTTTCCCCTTGTGTTGGTATGCTACCATGAGATTTGTCTGCCGTCGCTCGCCGCACTTCGTTTCGGGTGCTTTCTAGAGCAACGGGATAATCCTTAGTATGTCAGGGTAGATGTGTGCTCTTTTTATGATGTGCGATGGAAGTCATGGTCGCTGATGGGAGCGTATCGTTGGAGGTCTGATGATTGCTGTCTCTAGTCCGCAGAAATGACTTGCAAGGCGCGCTCCCATCAGCTTCGTTGGCTCCCATCAGCATGTTCTGCTATGAACTGCTTCGCTTCACACCGAGCGCGAAGCAAACGTTGTGTAATATGGACTACGATGGTGGTTGAAATATCTGAAAGGTGCGGTGGTAGACATCGCACTCGCTGGGAGCTCACCATTCCGACCTATTCCCTGCCAACAGCGCTGGACATATGCTGAACCCGAGCGATCTCAACCTCATTGTCGATAATATTACCTCCAACATTGACTATGCGTTTGGTGAGAGTCTCATCCTCGTCACCATCGCCAATACCAAACACTGCGAAATTCTTGCAGTTTTGCAGGTGTCGGTTTAGAATCACGCTAAGTGCGCCCGCAACGGATTATCGTCCTCTATAGGAGATCTTGCGTATGAATTTGCTCAACCTCGGCTGATTTACTCTATTCCGTATATGAAGAGTGTTGATGAACTTGTGTAGAAGGTTGACTAACAATCGTTATTCTTTGAAGCAGGTCAAAAGGTTCATTTCGGACGACCAACGGTACCTAAGGTATTATTGCGCACAGTAGCCTAATGACAGTATGTACCTATGTAACGTTGGAATTCATTATAACAAGCCTTGCTTCCTCAAATCATTGTAGACCTTCTCCGGCATCTAGGCATCTTGTTAGCATACAGTTCTCCTGGCCATTGCAGTATTGGAAACACTGCTTCATTTCTCGAGAACCTATTCTGTCGCATTTCGGCAGAATAGGAACCCAAGGAATGTATAAAGGAAGTACATACGACATTTCCAGACTCATCCTCCATCTCCACGATTGCGCTGCTCTTTTGCTTCAACTTGCGCTCATCTGCTTGGATTTTTTTCCATAGCTTTTGAGCATCCTCGATGGAAGTAACCTCGCGGAACAGCGTCGTATTGCTAATACCGAGGGCTCGTAAGCCATGCAAATGTTTGGGCTCATTGAAATGTTTGTCGAAAGCTCTGCGACCAAAATAAACATGGCGTTTGGGTTGTTAGTTTAAGAAAATCATAATGGGTGTTGCGTTAGCCAGCATAGCATTGAAACAGTTGATCATCTGCTGAAATGCCTTCAGATGCCCTTTCGCTACTATAGCATACCAGAAGAATATTAAACTGCTCCAATGAGAATGATGGCTTTGCACGGGGAAATTCTTACTTTCCGCAGATCTCACAAGGAAATTCGACGCCCAATCCATGCAATTTGTAAAGCCTGACATTAGTTAGTATGCAATCGTTAAAGAATGACAAATTGTATCAGGAGATAATCCTCCTTGGCATTGCGAGTCTGCTTGGTGGCCATAGAACAGGAAAACTCACCAAAAGGGAATGGGTTTGCCTGACATCTGGTTAGCATATGTTCAATGAGCAAGGGGGGCTTGATCTCACCGTCCCAAGCAATCGGCAAGCGTAAAGGATTGTATATCTTTTCACCGCTGTCGGAATCGGACTCGTTCTCTTGGGCGGCACCGAGGGCCTCTTGGTCGCCTGCTAGGAGAGATTCGAGCTCTTGAGCTCTCTCTCGCTCCTGTATCAGTCAGTATCTGTTCTCATCATAGAGGTTGGAGGGCTGCCTACTGTCATTCCTTGTTTTCGTTCAACGTTCACACGTGTATCTGACCGCTCGTTACTCATCGTGGCAACCAGTTTTCGGATCCTGAACTCGCGTGATGCAGTCACTTTCTGTTTGAATTTTGATATCGATGAGCTGGAGCCCTTGGGCGCGCCGTTGCTCTTCTTGACCTCCGCTGCTCGAATATGTTTTTTCGAAGATAAGTGGTGCTCATATACGTTGGGGTTCTGAAATGATTTCTCACAAGCAGAGCAGAAGGTGCCGCTTTCCTCACTAGCTGCTGCACCATTTGCTCCTTTGTCTTTACCCCATCCCGGCACCTCGTCTTTCGCCCATGCGTCCTCGAAATCTGCATCAAACGCGGCAAAGAGCTTGTCTCGGTCCTCCAGAGGCCTAATTTTACCCAGGTAATCCTCGAGATATGTTAGGAGCGAGTGGAGATAGTTGAAGTAGTAGTCGTTGAGCTTATCTGCCTTCTTCACGGCTCCGAAGACATCAAATGCATCGAGGTACTGCAAGTATGTGATGCGCCGCGCATTTACGCCGGGAAGGTTGAGGTATTGTTCGTGTAGTTGAGTCAAGTCAAAGAAACGACCGTAACCCTCCTCACCCGAGAACATGGTATCAACTTCCATAGCCACAGGCTCTCCATCTCCTACTGCTCTCCGTTTGTATGCTCGTTCTAGGTTCTCGACAGGTTCGCCTGGATAGCGCTTGTGAAAGTCCTTGATCTCGCTATATTGTTTGTAGAATTCTTCGAGGGGGTCGCCAGTAAACAGTTTTTGGACTTCTTCTTCGCGCGCAGAGTTGTCCTTGTAGAGTGTGAGAAGTCGCTTGGATTGGTCTTGTATGCGCGAGGCAAATTTTGCGATCTGGTGGTCTCGACTTAGGCGTTCGCGAATTTGCTTCGGCTCTTCCTTGAGCCTATCTGCGATTGCCTGTTCCAATCGCTCTATGTCCTCGTGGAGAAAGCGCTGTTCTTCGACGACCATGGTGAAGTATTTTGTTGATTTCTTGCTGAATAGATTGGTTGACAGGTAGGATGCGATAAAGGAAGTGGAAGCATTTAAATACTTTAAACTTTTGGAAGGGAAGGCGCCCTCGTAGTGCACGTGGTAGCCAATCACAGCGCACCTGCCTGAAACTACGCCCTTTCTCAATTCTCCACACCCAAGCTTCATCTCCGTCAACCAAACTTTTTCTAAGACACGACCTCATTGCATAGCTCCAACAAATCCAACCTTCGATTACGCACAGACGATCCACTTAGCTAAATCCATCAACAACGCTCATCATGGCGGAAGGAATCGATCGCAAGGCTGAAGAGAAGATGGAGTTCTCCACTTCGAAGGAAGTCACCGTTGCGCCCACTTTCGAGGCCATGCACTTGAAAGAAAATCTCTTGCGCGGTATCTATGCATATGGTTACGAATCTCCTTCAGCCGTACAGTCTCGCGCTATTGTTCAGATTTGCAAGGGTCGCGACACCATTGCTCAGGCCCAATCGGGAACTGGTAAAACTGCGACCTTTTCCATCTCGATTCTTCAAGTCATCGATACAGCTGTTCGTGAAACACAAGGTTTGTCATCTACCTTATCAACATCTCAAAGCTAACACTCCCATAGCTCTTGTCCTATCACCTACCCGCGAACTTGCCACACAAATCCAGTCCGTTATCATGGCGCTAGGAGACTACATGAACGTTCAGTGCCATGCCTGTATTGGAGGTACAAATGTCGGAGAAGATATTCGCAAACTAGACTATGGCCAACATGTTGTCTCTGGTACACCCGGTCGTGTTGCAGACATGATCCGTCGCCGAAACCTTCGAACTCGACACATCAAAATGCTCGTCCTAGATGAAGCTGACGAGCTTCTTAACCGAGGTTTCAGAGAGCAAATCTACGACGTGTATCGCTATCTTCCACCTGCAACACAAGTTGTTGTGGTCTCGGCCACTCTTCCATATGATGTCTTGGATATGACCACCAAATTCATGACAGATCCTGTTCGCATTCTAGTCAAGCGTGATGAATTGACCTTGGAAGGCCTCAAGCAATACTTTATCGCCGTCGAGAAGGAGGACTGGAAGTTCGACACTCTTTGCGATCTCTACGATACCTTGACAATCACCCAGGCCGTCATCTTCTGCAACACTCGTAGAAAGGTCGACTGGTTGACGGAGAAGATGAGAGACGCCAACTTCACGGTTTCTGCAATGCACGGAGAAATGCCACAAAAAGAGCGAGACAGCATCATGCAGGACTTCCGCCAGGGCAACTCGCGTGTCCTCATTTCTACGGACGTCTGGGCTCGTGGTATCGACGTTCAGCAAGTCTCTCTTGTCATCAACTATGACCTGCCCAGCAATCGTGAGAACTACATCCACCGAATAGGTCGGAGTGGTCGGTTCGGACGCAAGGGTGTTGCAATCAACTTCGTTACTAGCGAGGATGTTCGCATTCTGCGTGATATTGAATGTGAGTCATAATCAATCATCGCTTTGTATGCACTACTAACCTTTTTAGTGTATTATTCGACTCAGATTGATGAAATGCCAATGAATGTTGCAGATCTCATCGCCTAAGCAGTTTGCTTGAATATTTACTAACAAGCTTTGTGTAAAGCTATATCAAGAATCATGCCAAGTCAACAGGAGTTGACAAACTCAATGGCATGAAGGAAGCGGAGGAAGGGGTTTAAGTTGTTAAATTGGTATGTTCTCCAACAGTTCCATTATTTTGACTTTATGCTAACTGGTAATGCTGGATAGAAATGCTATCAACCTATTCTCGAAAAATGTCCTCCTCATTTTCTTCATCAGAGATCGCTCTGGTGCAAAATATCATATTATTTACTCTGGCAGATTTCTTCTTGCTCTGCGCGCAACACTGGCAAATCGGTTCGGCACCACCCTTGCTTCGCCAGCAAGTTTTTTACCTGATATATGACCCTCTGCTGTTACTGGTCGATGCATGTTTGTCGACGATGACAGATACACCTCTGGATAGTTGTTACGATCTACAGCTCTCGCGTCGTTCGCGTTTCCATTGTTTACCCATTGGCCGCTTCCTTCAACGGGGATGGGCCATCGCTCGTTATCCGGGAGAGCTGTACCAGACAGAGAACTATAAGAGAGACCGCGTGTCCGCGGTGGTGGCGAGGCGACTGCATAGCCTAAACTCGTACTTGGTCGCTGCACGGCATTTAATTCCACTGCACCGTATCTGTTGGGCTGATGGTAATCGACACCCGGACTCTGCAAGCTTAGCGATGAAACCATACCGGTTTGCATAGTTCCCAAGGTTGCTAGGCTGCTGGTGCTTCTTGCTGCTGATTGGAAGCTCCAGGGTTCGTTGTTGAGTGATGTATTTGTGGCTAGAGGCGGCGAGTATGAACTGGATTGAACCTCTGGTAGCCTAGGTGGTGATCGTTGGACTTCTTGCTGGGTATATGATGAAAGCCCGGGATATGTCGGGGGAGGCGTGCCAAAGTTGATGTCTGATGTAGGTTGAGTGGAAGTTGGCTGTATTGACGAGTATCTTGTCACATTGCATTCGATCTGGGTCTGATCGGGACTATTCTGTGCCCCACTTGATGTTCGTGATAACCTTGGTGGCGAAGCTGGCGCAAGCGGCGCAGGATAGCGGTTCGCGCCGTAATATAGGCTGCTTCTTGTTGATTGTGGCGATAGTGCTGGTTCTGCATCCAACTGCGTGAACTGGTTGGACCACGACGAAGTACTTGTCGATCTGCGCATTATTTGCTCCTTCAGTGGTCTATTCAGCTGGCCATCGATGGCACCCCACATGGTCTCTTCCGTTATCACTGGCTTGGGATCCATTGCTTCCCCATCCATCTCTTGTATTGTTTCTTCATGAACGGGACTCGTTCTTCCCTGCTCAATGCCACCCAATCCACGATCCACGACTCCACAATCTCTCATGCCCGTCTGCATCGTCTCCTCACGGATAGGGCTCGTCGTCCGCTGTGTCGCAAAGTTTCCATGAGCATAATCCATCTCTAATGGCAGCTTCTCTGGTAAGGGCGGCGCCTGGTTCCCTCTCTCCTCTTTTTGCTCCTTATCCCTCTCTCTTGCGCGTTTTCTGGCATACGGACTCCGCAACAGCTCATCCAACCCCTCTGCCGCCCCATTTCCTATATTCACTGACCTCACTCCTGTTGCTCTATCATTAATCCAGCCTTGCATTTGCGCCATTGCATGGAGCAGAGTGTGGTGACAACTCAGTAATTCCGTATGCTCCGTCGGCCGCCCTATTGGCGAGTCTGATGCCAAATATAGGCTGGCACGAGCCGGTATCTGAGCGACTATGGCAGTGAGTGCAGCCTGAGTGCTGGCGAGTGTCCCGGCAATGTATGTGGCCTTGCCAGTGTCGATTTTAAGAGTGGTGCAAACGTGCGGGTGGTTGAAAAGTCGCTGGGCTTCCGCATAATCCAGGGAGACTCGGTGGAGAAGCCGGAAGCTGGAGTGGGTTGTGTCGCCGAGCGGAATTGGTGGTATAGGTCTATTGGATTGCATGCTGGGTGCTGTGTGTGGCGATACGGCCATTATTAGGAGATGTTTGGGGATCACGGTCCTGAGAATGCCATCAGAATGTGAAGAAGCAAGAGGTCTGCAGGTTGAGGGGTCGAAAGAGGCCAAAAGCGGACGTGATTGGAGATGTCAGAAGTCGGTAGGCTGAAAGACTGCCCAAATACTTCTAGATAAAGCAGGGAAGCTTTGAGTTTTTGAGGCTGTGGCGTGAATTGAAGATGAGATTTAAAGTTTCCTTCACTATGGAATAGATTGTATTTAGGTCGATAGGATCTGATGTTGTGATTCTGCATGTCTCAATATAAGCCCTCTATTCTGCTATGTGATCGGATGGCTTAAACTTGAGGCTCAGCCCGCAGTCACGCCAAGTTCTTTACCTGCAAGTCGATCCAAAATGGACATTAATCTTATGAGAAGATCGCCACAATCTTCAAATGGTCTTGGAAGTATCACATATCTCAAATCGAAAGCTGCCGAAGACAAATTAGTGTAAAAGCCACAGTCAACCGGGCCATCTTCCCCTTCTGAAGTATTTCACAACAAATACGAAGCTCCCAAAGCCTTTGTGTGGGAACAAAACGGACCTTCACCAATTAAAACTGCTGAGGTTTCTGTGTGATTATGCAGTAATATTGGCTTTTGGCTTGCGATTTGCTTTTTTGCAGCCATCAGGCTGAAGTCATGCAGAACATTTCCAGTCAATAGTGCAACTTATACGTTGCCTTCTGAGCCGCGAATGTCTTGAATTAGATATCTTTACGGAATACAGAGCTAGAGCTGAGTTGTAGACTGCCATACATGATCTCAAAACATGAGTATGCGCAGGCCACAGCCCAAATACGGATACATGTTGCATGGCTTGTCGTTCCGCATCCGGCTTCAGAGAGGCCAGATTCAGAGGCTTTACAAGGATGATCCCGATCATCTAAATTTAGTGCAAGCTTACAAGCCAATCAGCTCTAGATCCTGCAATACCAGAAACGTGCGATTATATCTACTAGTAAACAGAACTCTCCAAATTGGCCTTTGAGTAAGGACTGAACAGAAAGCAAAATTTGGACCATAACTCAACTATAATCTTTCCAAGACTTTGTCAGTAGTAGTATCCGTATCTTACGGTAAACCCTACCTTATACAGCTATCCCTGCATCATGGCTTGCTAGGCAACGGTCATTGTATTAAGACCAGGACGGGCATTTGGTCCAAGTTTGAGCGGCACAGTAGAATACAGATTAATTGCGCTCTCATGGGCGAGATCCTTCCATCTTCATAATTGACCATTGTTCGCGGCCATATTTTTTGTTTCTTCCTGCTTTCTATGCTTAATGCTTACTAGGTCTTTTTCTTGGGTTATCCGATGCTCTAACTTCAGGTTCACTCTATTGATCATGACATCCAGCAACCATATCTGGCTGATCATCTTGACCTATGCTACCTATCCTCCGGTCGTAAATGGAGTCCGACTTTCTATCTCTCGGGAGATCATTAATTCGGTGAGCCCCTAGAAGCTCCTGGAAATTTGTCACAAAGCCAAACTTTGACAAGTCTTTGATCTTTACTCAGGCTTTCGATTCAAGAACCACGAGCCAGAAGCAGCTTGGACTTTCCGATAAATACATAGGCGATGATATTCACAAGATCCCAGTCGAGGTACAACCATTCATTCCCTGAGGCATTCACATTTACTGTGACTGACGAACTGCTTCTAGGATGGAGGGATATTTGCTTATACTACCAACATGACAATTGGCAATCCGCCTCAAGTCCTGCGTGCTCTCATTGACATAAACTGGAAGAGTATGGAGATTGGAGTCAAAATCTTCAATGAGCTAATTCCTTCGATTTAGGTTTGTTTGTTCCATCAGTGGAGTGTCAACATTCGCCTGACAGTTCCTCCCTATGTCGAGACTACGTCAGAAATTTCTTCAATGGAACAGCCTCCTCAACGCACCGTAGCTTCGGAGCGGCTAAGTTAGTTGGATACGATGGCGCCTTGTTCAAAGGATTGAAGGCGAGCGACACGGTCAGAATTGGGCCGCACAATTTGGCCAACCAATACTTCCTAGAAGCCACAAGTGTCACGCCAAATGATTTTGTTAGCTTTTACTTCAACTACGATTCAGTTCTTGGTTTGGCCCCAGAACAAATTGCTCGAGATCGGGGTTCATCAACTTTTTCAAAGTCTCCAGAGCACAGGTCGCCATTCCAATCCCTCATTTCCGAAGGACGCCTTGAACGTCCGAGGTTTAGCATTCTCTTACCGAAACCACCACGTCTTCCTACCCAAACAAGGACAGGTGGCTACCTGCTATTAGGGGAAGATGATCCAATTTACTTTAAAAGCAAGTTTCTCAGCATTCCAATCGATTCCGACTCCGTGGATAAGGGATTGTGGAAATCGGCGGTTACTTCATACTCTTTCAATAGCAGCATACCAATCTTGTTTCCTGCGGGATCCATAATAAGTTTCGATACAACACTTCCCTTCATACATGTCTCAGAACAACTCGCACGAACGATCAAAAATGGCCTTCCGGCGGAGATCATACCGTGCGATCAGAGATCAGCTTTGCCTGTGCTGAAATTCACAATTTCAAGTATCACACTGGAGTTGGACGGCTATGATTACATGATCGAGTGGTATAAAAATGGTGAAATCAAAGAACAATATTGTCGCTTAGCAGTTATAGGTCGATCTCAGGGGCCTAAAGATATCATGCTTGAGAGCATATTTTTTCAGAAGTATTACAGCGTTTTCGACCTCGAAAGTCTGGCTATAAACAGTAAGTTTCCGCCGATGAACCAAGCTCTTCACCCTAAACATCTAATTAGTTACTCCTCGATTGGAAGACGCGAATATTACATGAGAATGATCTGCTGTGTTCCAGGACGGCGATGGCCAGTAGGCATAGACCGGCGCCTATGGCTATACCTGCGATAGCACCACCGCTGAGGCCGGATCTCTTGGGCGAGCTACTGGTTAATTGGTTCAAAGTGTTGGAGGTGCTACCAGACGCGCTGCTTGATGCGGTGGTTGAATATATTCCGACCCAGATCCGGGTAGCCGATGCGGACGTGAAAGCTAAAGCTGAGCGTCAGTGAAAACTGCTGACAAATGGTAGTGAACTTACAACTTATCGGAGTCGCGGAGCAGGCAGATGGCGGAACGTAAATGGTAGTTGTGCCGACGCTTTGTAGGCTGTCAGCATGCATTTCTTGGAGTGGCCATCTCCCATATAACAGGTAGATCTAACCTCGAGCATGCTTGGGTTCCAATCTCTGAAGCATCTATAAAAGAAGATAATGTAAAGCAAGAAGCGGTTTGTCAAAATGGATGTGCATACAGAATTCATCAGTGACTGAACATAACGCTCGAACGCAACAAGTCAATGCTTTGGTGTAGGACTGCGATTTACATTGACAGAGGTAATCTGTGGATGAGCATCCAGAGCTTAAGAGCAAGTTGTCTATACATGATTGCTAAAACAAATCAGCCACTGTTACAATACGGAGTATGCTGGTGATAGAAAGCGCTGTGATCATCGAACAAGACATCTGCAAGAAACATACCTGGCATGTAGGAGTCGTAATAATTTGTTCACGTATTGGAACTGCGAGAGACAGTATGAGTGAGATTACTCTGACGTTTCTCCTGTACATCTCCGAAAAAAGCTTTCCAATACTCGACTTCCTTGGCTTCGTAGTGTTAAATAAGGAAGGAAGCTATACATAATTTCCAAAGGAAGATCTGCTAGCTGTCCTTAAGGTTTTTACAATTCATCATTCAAGCTGGGTAAAAGAACATCATTCTGCCATATTGCTCTTTTGGTGGGCCAGAATGTGCTATATCTAGCTAGAGCAGTGTATCTCAACGGAACTCTACGCCTTACAACAGCAGGATAAGAGGTAGATGACTACGCCACTGCATTAGCGGTGTTTGTATCGAGAAGTCTCTATGCAGGAGAGGAAGAACTGCTATGATTGCGGCATTGTCTCGTATTTTCCTAAACTCATTAGGCGCACTCCGAAGTCTGCTGGTTGCTTTTTGACCCGTAGCCGAAATGGCATGATAGGGGATCTGGACTTCGATCATTCTAACGACTGAGGGTGTTCTGCTCCGGCACAACTGTTCATTGATTGGCAGACTGAGCGATTTATATACCGATTCGAATTTCTACCACTTCTGTTTGCAGCTCTTGTAGATGAACTGGATTTCCTCTTTGCCTTGGATGTCGCGTTAGCGATACCTACGTCCTTCGTAAGGAAAAGAAAATAGCGTGATCGACTGTTTGGCTCAAGGTAGAGGAAGCGGTACCTCATTTTCAGACCATCCGCCCTTGACAACTCATAAGCGCTATTCACACCATACGCCTCGTGAGACTAAACAAGTTCAAGCGTACACATGAAGTAGCAATAAAGTCAGGATTTTCCGGAAGTCACAAAGGGCAACCACGGAAAGAGCTCCACGGGCCATGGAGCTGGTTCCTTCCGCACATTCCTCAGGGCATGGCCGGACATGGGTCCCACGACATCTGTCGAAAACGTGAGCTGGATATCTAACTTCATACCATCCGCAACTTCATCTCTTGGACACTTCATGCCTTCTCCAGAGTTTATTTCATCAACTCAATGCTCCTTATGTTGCCTCGTGGACACAGCCGAGGTGAGGATGGTGCTTAGGTTATCCAAGTCACACAATCAACCTTGCGTTGCGGGACTTGCGTTGCTTCGCTTAGTATCGCGGTACAGAGCGTGCGCAAGAACGGCATGTCTATTTCGATGAACTACTAGTCTGTGCGTGTGCAATGTGCCATAGTCGGATATCAATCCAGCGCTGGTATTGCGCGACTAGAGAACCCTTCAAATTGTGTGAGCGCACAGAGAGAATTGTTTGTTGTTGCGTACAGTTTTCCAAGGCGTCATCGGATGTCTATACTGAATGTTGTACTACCAGTCCTAGGATAATTAGTAAAGAGCATGGAAAATCAGACACGTTTGTGCAAAACTGGACATTTCCAGAGCGCGGTAAAGTATTAACAAATCAGTAAAAACATTATTATATACATATTGAACATCAATGGCAAGTGGAACATATTCCCAAGGATCGGGAACTTGACAACTGATCACACGGAGCAACATCTCTGGACGGAACGGACAACAGGAAGAGGCGAAAGACTGTTTTTGAAGAGTTTTGAAAGAGACGGATATCAGTAGAGGAACTATGCAATACATTGAGTATCATGGGTATATTGACAGGCAACAAACAGCTGAAGCTGCCGACTCTTGTCTATGAAGCTTGTATGCATAATGAAACAGAAACCAGTGCCTAGTTCGGCATCCTCCACCACGTTCTCCAACCCGCCTACATGATCATCAGTAAGGTACGAGACCTTACGCCGTTCGTCATTCCAGCAGCCTGAGTAGGTATGAGTGGCCTGTTGGACAAAGAGTGAAAAGTTGAAAGCTAAAAGCCCGCTGGGCCTGTTTCCAGAAAGATAGCCGAGTCGTCAAAGCAGCAGTGTAATTTCGCTGGAGCTGCCTGAGTCCGAAAGAAGGTGCCAAAGGTGGCATACGAACAATGCGAGTTTTAAATGCGAGCAAGAATGAACAAGAAACCAACTGGACGAGCAAGTAGTGTAACTTCTCTTGCCTACGAGATGGACCAGGTGACTCCGTGAACACGGCCATCTCCCGTGGGGAAGACAGTTGGGAACCAGCCTTGGCTAAGATCGATGGATCCGGCAGCGCAACCCTCACAGGTGTCGTAGACTGTGCCTTGGAATGAGTTACCACCGTAGGTGATAGTAATGGTCTTGCCGCAGAGAGGGTTGGCATTGGGGTTGGCACCATTGGCCATGTCTGGGATGGACAGAGCGACGACGGGGTCGTTGTTGCCGGCTTGAGTACCGCATGAGCCTTTGGCTGGGCTAACATCGTAGTATGTAGCATCACCAGTTCCGCTCTTGATAGCGGCACCGCCGGCGGCGGGCGCGGCGGCAGCTGGAGCTGGAGCAGCTTTGGGAGTAACTGGAGCTACGACTGCTGGAGCGGATGAAACAGCTGGTGGTGGAATGGATGGTGCTGCAACAGATGTAGGGGGTGGCGCGATTGAAGTTGGGATCACGACTGAGGAGGTGACTGCTGGAGCCGACGAAGATGGTACAGACGAGCTGGAGACAGAGACGGAGACTGAAGAAGTCTTGGATGCCTTCTCGGCAAAGTTGGCAGCAGTTGGGCCATCGACGAAGAAAGTGGTGGTGGTCCAGACGGTTTCAACGACGATCTCGGTAAAAACATCGCGCTTTTGGTTGGCCATAGGGATCGCGGCAGCCAGGCCGGAGAGCAAGAGTACGGATGCGAAAGACTTCATGGTGAAGAGTTCAAGTGGTATTTTTGGGAACTTTTGAGAATGTTCTTGGTGCCTGGAAAAGGAATTGGACGAAACGAATTGGCTAGCAACTCAGTTTCAATAACAGCTATTTGGAGTTGGAGTTTAAAGAGTGTGGAAGATTGAGTCTATAAAGACTGAAAAGAGAGTGACGGGGAAAGGAAGGACAGGACGCAAGGTGGATTTCTTGCTTGAACGAGCGACAGCAGCAGTTAAAAGAGAGTGGTGAAAAGGAGGAAGAAAGGAGTGAGAATGTAGACAGCGCTAAAATCGAAGTAACTCTTCTGTTGTCGGGGGGCTATTGTTGGTTGTGGAAGTTGAGGAAGGCGTTGTGTTGGTGGCCCCTGCCGTTTTTAGCAGCGAGGCAGCCACCACTGACAATCCAAGCCTTGGGGGAAGGTGCGAACCACTTGTAAGTTGTGTACAGGCTGGGCAGGAACCACCCACCGACACCAATTTCGCAATTTCGCAATTCCGCATCAATTGCTTGCTCCATCGTGCTCTCTAAGCCCTGACTTGTCTAGACTTTCTTGGTGGTCCTGTTGGCATTTGGCAATTGACATTTGCTGCGCCTCTGTATCTACCCGTCAGGGGTACTTGTTACTGGTACAAGTTGCAACCCGATTTGCGTTGGCAGCTACTCTGGCTACATGCATTACTTAACAATTCATCTTCTGCACCCTCAACAACACCATCGCCGGCGACTTTGTAGCCATCCTGCATTAGAATCCAACAGTATGAGGCTCTCGGAGCCGTGTTGATGTGACGTGCCGCTCTAAAGCCAACTCATCTTGTCTTCCCCTAGGGGCCGCACAGGCAGCCAATGCTGTGGAGGCTCGTCAACGCCAGCGCCAGGGCGGCGCGACGCCTCAGATTCAAAATGAACATCTTCCAGCTGCTCACCCAATCGTCTGTGGCGAGTCTGGCCTGCTCTTCTTTTTCAGGCTTGTCTGCTTTCCTCTTCGGGACTCTGCTATGCTCTCTTCCGCTGCCACGCAATTTGCTTAAGCACAACCTTGGCGATTCTTTTTGCCTATATTGCCCCATGAGGAGATCATCATCTGCTTTTAGGTTTGTATGGCCGTCAACTCTCTTCATTGTCTCAGGGACTTCATCACGATATGAGCCTTCTAACTTCGTCCTGCGTGGGCTGATGAATGAATGGCCTGGTTTTATTTGATATTCAATTTCCTCTCAAATCTGATCATCTTCAATATTCTCCGAGCACCCTCCAACAAATCAAGTCGCGAACGGAACCGACAAATTGCCTAAGAGAACTAAACTCATCTCAGTACCAAGAATCAGCTTGTACACCTTCGGGACTTCCTTTCTAACCAGAAACCGAATGCTAAAATTGGTCACGGAATACTCTTGTTACTGTGGTGCAAAAGAAGGGTCTGAAATACAAGCTGAGTGTCGTTATCGGCTGCTTCGCCTTACCCATCCCCCTTGTGCACAATTCCAAAGCTCAGCCTAGAAACTTCGATTCTCAATCCGAAGTACGTAACGGAAATTTAACATCTTAGCATCCAAACCCCACCGGCCGCCGTTGCTTCAGTCTGTGGATTTCAGCAAACTTCGGGGAATTACGATTGGGGGCTACGAAGAGCACGATTCAAAATGCTTTCCCCTTTAGACTTTTCCAGGAACAGCTCTCCAGTGTGCATGTCAGGGACAGGCATCAAATGCAGGCACCAACTGCAGCTAGCGGGTTTCATTGGCTCCACGTTTATAAGCAGCCGTGGGCACGTTTTGATGATCCCTTGAACTTGATTCGTTTGCGGTCCTGATTTTCTTCGTTCCTGAACGGCCCTGGCCGTGCGGCTGTTTCGAAACATCCAGCATTAACCAACATCAAGTCAGCTCAAATATAACCGCTGGAGATCAGTGGCAGAGATAACTTATGCGATTGTTGAGCTTTCAGCTAAAAACAGCGCAGTTGGTGTGCTTCTTGCAGTGCGTCCTGTACAATTTTTCACAAATGTTAAGTGTTGTAACACAACGCTCGTTGGCATTGTGGCCTGGCGCATAACCCCGAAATGGACAGCGCATCAAGTCATAAGCAAATCCGACATCGATCGCCAATCGTACTTTACAGGTAAATGCTTGGACAAATTAACATTTTCGAAGTTCCAACGACTCATACCCCAAAAGAACAAGTTTGTCTTTGTTCTGTGCTCACCGCAACTACGGATACTAACATACAAAACAAGAATTCAATTTGCTCTCATGCCTGGCCGTCTCAGGTCCTGCTTGATGCAGCACGCCGCCTTGAAGCGCTTCAAAGTTGTTTCTGCGAAGGCAAGGAGGCACATATCGATGCGAACGTTCTTGAGTGTCCAATCCCCTTGGAAGCTTGAGATTAGCAAAAGTCTATTGTCCATCTCGTGCCGCGCGTCCAAGTTTTCTGGATATTGATATCTTCGCTCATTATTGACCGCTGATTACACACTTATTTCCTACAAAGACGAGCGAGGAGACGTGCTGTTCCATGTCCTGGAATCTAGATTGTTTCTCATTGGATTATCATGTGCATTAGTTTGTCGATCTTTCAAACTGTGGACTTATATCCACATCTCGAAAACCTTGCTTCTCCAATTTTCCAACCTCGTTTGCCTCTTCGACTCTTTCCGGCTCTCTCCGATAATTTTGAAAATTTGCGCAATTCATGATGTCAACTACAAGGTACCTTCTTCGTTGTAGTTGAGTTACGCACAAACGATATGGATGCTACGTTCCAAGCGCGATTACAATTTACTACTCAACGGGTGATTCAATAAGGCGAAAAGCATTTGTGCTTTCACTTCCTAAAGAAACCAATCAATAAGGCACCCAACTTCTTGGAAATGATACCATAGAACTGGGAAGTCGTCGATCCCTTGCATGATGCAGACCTTGGACAAACGCCGTGGTTGGCAGTTCAATCTCTCGCCTTATTCTCTCGATCTGGACACAACATGAAGTGCCAACTCTCTTAACCGCCCAAAATAACTTGGAAGTAAACACACCGCCAAATTCACTGACCAGAGACTATCGAAAGCATTATTTCCGCTCAGCGCATTTTCAACACGATTAAAGGCCCTTGTATCACAGTACCTGGTCTCGCGCATGAGCATACAGAACTCTGCTCATCAACTTGACTTCACCTCCTGCTGTGTCTTCAACGTCTTTACAGACTCCACCAACTTAGGTAGCTCGCAACTAATGCGCGGCCGTTACACCCGGCAACAGAACCCGTACATCCTCTGCATTCTTAGCTGCCAAAAGAAAAAGAACTACATCTCACCAAACGTGCTGTCGCATTCATCCCAAAGAGGCAAGTTTAAGGCAGTCTACAAAGTACATGTCCAAGATATCTTAGGTACCGCCAAACCTCTTTTCACAAACCTGGCTTTTTCCAACCTAATGCCGAGCAACTGTCTGGAACAACACTTCTTGAGCTTACCATTCGCTACTACACTGTCTCTCCTGCATGCACACTGCATCCTCGTGGCAGCGAAAGGTCCAGTTACTTGCGTTCTGGATGCAAAACGTTTGCCTTGCCTACGTCAAGATCTCTAGTAATTCATCGCTGGCTCGGAGGGACCCGCCGAGAAAAGTCTCTGATAGACGGCGTGTTTCAGAGACTTCAGAGGGAGACGGGTATATTGGGAAGTAGCTGATGGGTATGCTTAACTTGGAGAGAGTTGAGGATTGCGATTGCGAGTTGTTTGAGTGGTTGATTGGGGATTGAAGACTGTTTGGGATTGGGGATGCTCTTTTGGGGCTGTGTTGTGAGATATCAGTCTTGGATTTGGCATAAGTTGCTGATATCGGACTTTCCACTTTGGCTTCTAGATTGGTAAGTCACGCTGTGTTCTAATGCCTTGCTTATGCTCTTCTGTGACTTCTTTCCAAGATATGGCATTTGATCTCTTCGATTTCCGATCAGCTGTTGATTCGCTGATATACAACATTAGATGGTTGACGGATCTCGTGTTCCTATATTCTCAAGACCTGGCAGTTATGATGATGAAGAACATGAGTAGATTTGAATCAATTTCTTGAACACATTAACACAACTACGGGGCTGCCTTCGCATATACAAGACGGGCTCTGAGACCATTTGTATCCAATATTTGGAAAGTCACACGTCTTAGAACAAGATACTGACAATATCAAAACTTCAGACTAGTGGAAATGAAGATACAAGTCCATTGGGCAAAGGATCCGGACTTTCGTCTACGATCTCAATAACGATGTCGAGCCGAAGAGCAAGTATCGTGAACACAATATGAGATTGGCTCTCTGTGCATTGGGCCAAGGCTTCAAGTTGAACCACGGTCAAGATTTTTGGTAGAGTACCAATCTCTCCAGGTGCCCAACATTAAAAAGAAGGAACATCTTTGGTAGAACTCTCAGAGTCCTCCCCATCTTTATTTCAAACATTAAGAAGTGACAAGAATCATCACCACAAAATCAATACAGCTCGCGATGGCATCTGAAGCTCCCGCTGTCACTTACTGGAACCACCAAGTTCACCTACGCGGCCCTGCCATATATCTAGCAGCATACAGGCTCAGACTTCAGTTACCAGGCGAAATGAAGGATCCTGATTTCCGAAGCAAGCTAGAGTAAGTCAAGCAAAACCTATGAGTTGTTCACAGCTAATATGTACAGATATCCTCTTCGACGACTAATTCGCTGTGGACTGGACACACCAGACAACTTTGAGATTCTATTTGGATCAGATTGGAAATGTGTGTTACGCACTCATGGAAGACTCCGGATTGGACTGCTCATCAAAGAGGCTTCGTCTGCTGGATCGGTCGGTGGGTTTGAAACCCATGTTAGGGACGAGAACTTCTTAGAGTGCCGATCGAGAACTATGAGGCCTGCAACGCAACATGAACTTGGTATTATGGACTACCTTGAACAGAATCCTTTCAATCCGCCGATGTGCCGCCTGCATCAGTGACTGGGAGGGTTGGAAGCCGACGTTCAGATAGCCTAGGGGGGAAGCAGGGAACCGCATTGTATTTTTATGTTTTCAAAAGGCACTAGATAGAACGTCTTCAATTCAAGAATCGCCAGAAAGTTCAACTGCGAATTATACTTCCTCTTGAGGTACAGCAATTCAAGAGGATATTCAGCGACTGGTACTTGGATTCCAATATCCAAGACGTAAACACAAGGGCCTGATTAGATCATCTCTTTGGTTGATTTGATTTGAAGTTTAGTCATTGCCGATTTTGGACGTATGACATACTAAGATGGGCTAGATACCCAGCACGGAAGTCACTGGGTGACATTTCACCTTAGTTACAGCAAGTGAAGATTCAAAAAGAAATGAAGTATCGGTGCCTACAAACATATTTCTGTCCTTGCGTTCTTCCATATCTCTTCAATCGTAATATCACAGCTTTGATCCTCTGAAATTACAGCATTCGCGTCCTACAGACTTTTCAACAACCAAGTTCCTATACATCAAGCAGCCTCAGCAAGCCCAAATCTTCAACCACTTCTCAACTCAAATTCCTTCTCTCTGGCACAATGGAGCTCCTCCGCTTCCTATTCGCCCTCCTCGCCACAATGAGCATGAGCATGACCATGGCACTACCTACCTCCGACCTCGTAGCCCGCAATGTTACCGCAACTGCCGGCTACTATCCAACCTGCAACAACGAGAAAATCAGCACAGTGGACGCCGAAAAGGCGTTTGAAGCCATCCCAGATGACCAAGACTGCGTTGTAAGTGCTCACAAGCTACCTGCTTCACGGTTTTTGAGACGACTAACCAGCTAGCAGGTTGGTCCCGATGGTGGTCACTTCGCCCATAAGGGCGATGTCTACATCACTGGACGCGCCTGGAACGATGGCTCAACGGGAAACATCGACCGCGTCTCCTGCGAGTTGGTCAAGCAGGCGGCTTTGACAACCATCATGGGTTGCGGTGAGAAGGGCGGATCGCGTGGATCGACTGGTGGCCATGCTGATATTGTTGTACATGTTGGCAGTCACTTTGTTTGAGAGGAGAGGAGAGCCTAGGTAGATCCAAGGTAGCATGAGACGGCTGGATCTTTACCAAAGGTTTCTGACATTGATGCTAAGTGGCGGTATTAATCAATATAAGATTCCATACCCAAGTATTTCTTCCATCTTTGTTTCTAACTATTTTTCATATAAGGCGAAATGAGGACGTAGAGTAGCGTGAAAATATTGGCAGATGTGACACTGACCAAGAGGTCGGATAGAGCATTCAGCTTTCGATAATCTCTTTATTTAATTTGAAGTTGATGTGTTGTGGAATTGTTACTCTTGAATCTGAATGGCGGCTGTAAATAGCCTGGTATAACTGCTCAGGCGGATATGCGCGGAATCTGTCTTGGGTGTCGCCTATCCAGCAGGCCAAATTGTCATGACTGGTGACCCAGAAAAGGGGGTTTAGAACAGCCGAGGTGGAAGCTTATAGAGAAAGACGCACCCAGCGACCTGCATAGTAATATGTTGCACCACCTTCTGAAATAAGCAAAAAATTGATTCGGCTGGGAAACGATAACGTGGCGACCTCTAGGCAACACATTAATATCACATGTAGCAAAGCATCGAGCTCAACCAAGCCATAGTAATCAGCGTGACCAAGAACAGCGACTCTTGATCACCTAACATTGAAAATTCACCGACGCAATTACCATTAACACCCAAAGACAAAGTCCGCGAAGCATATAACTCGAATACGCCGGACTGACCTCTTGACCTCCTCTGCTCCCAAAAAAACTCAAACACAACCTTCCTCCACAGTCAAGTTCTTCGGCAAACGCGAAACAAATCCGACCCTTCCACGCAACGAATAAATCGAATCAAAATCCCCAAGTCACAAGCAATGGCGTCCCAACCAGCTCTCCAACGCTTAAAAGGCCACTTCGCAGAATCCGGCAACACACCCGAAGCCTGGTCAGCACTTTGGGAGCAGGACTTCAAGCCGTGGGAACGTAGTACTTCCTCACCAGCTTTGATTGATGCTCTCAAATCCCACGCAACACTCCAAGGCGGCTTACGCACCAATGGAACGCGCAAGAAGGCTCTGGTCCCTGGCTGCGGAACTGGTCATGATGTGATTGTGCTCGCGGACGCTGGCTATGATGCTGTTGGTCTCGATGGCGCAGATCTTGCGATTGAGGCTGGTGTTAAGCTTGCAGAGGAACATAAGCAGGAGTTGGGAAAGAATGGTGGTAGCGCAAAGTTTGTGAAGGCGGATTTCTTTGCTTCGGAGTGGGAGAAGGATGCTGATGCTCTGAGCGGGTTCGATCTGATCTATGACTATACGGTGAGTCAATTGACACGGAGTAGTTGGTTCATGCTGATATTGGTAGTTCCTGTGTGCTTTGAATCCATCTACGCGTCCTGCTTGGGCTAAACGCATGTCTGATTTGCTTGCTCCAGGCGGTCACTTGGTGTGTCTAGAGTTTCCACTGTACAAGGACCCATTGACAGAGGGTCCACCGTACGGTCTGCGTGCGGAGACGTATACTCAGCATCTAGCTTCGCCGGGTGAGCAGGTTGAGTACGATGACAAGGGATTTGTGGTTCCCAAGGAGGGTCATAATGATCATGGATTGGTTCGGGTTGAGCGTTGGCAGCCGGAGCGTACACATGCTGTTGGTGAGGGTAGTGATCATGTCAGCGTCTGGACTCATGCAAATCCTGGATTGATGCAGCGAACTCGCTGGTGAGAGATGGGAAATTTATGGGAGTATTGTGTCCTTTAAATGGCTGAACGCCGATGCTATGTGCTTTGGGGAGGGTTACTTGTCAAGTTATGTCCCGGGCAATGTGTAGATCAGTCGAACAAAGTAGACTGTCAATGTAGACTTTGTTCATGCTTTTTCTTTCACTTCTCTTAGACTGTTGTAATGTTCGCCGAGTCCAAAGCCATGACGGTAGTATGCCAACCAAATCTTGCGATCGTCTGGTGCATCTCCAATGGGAATGACATTGCCGTCGCCGTGAACGACTTGGATCTGGACTTTGTATGCATTCGCTAGAGCCATCAACTCAATTTGACCACCCCATTCGCCAGTGTCCCGGATCTTCTGGACATAGGTATCCAGATCTTCTTCCAGGAATGGAATGAAATCATCAGGGTGCTCAACGATATAGTCCGCAGCAACGTATCGCACAGTCCGAAAGTCATCTGGCAAATCTATAACTGACCCGACTTTTACTTGTTCTCCGCGCTGCCGTATTTGATCTGCCATCGCTGCATATAAACAATGGCCATCGGCTCGGACTTCTTTTTCTTGCAGACCTCGAGTTTTGACGATACTGCTCATGCGCTCCTTTTCCTGCGTCTTGAGGTCGGGGAGATTGTCAGCCTCTTCTTGCGCCAATTCAGCTTGTCGCTCTAAATCCGCTGCTCTTTTTGCCAAACGCGCTTTTGCTCTATTGGGCTTTTTGGGTCCTGGTGAAGATGTCGAGCCAGGTGTTACAGACAGATTTTGTACGCTTGACACAAGGCTGTCCGCATCGCCAACGGCATTGCCTGCAGATGCGTCCTCCTCGTTTACATCCGTTGTTTCATCGTGTTCCTCAACCTCGTGGACTTGGTCGTTTGCGTCATCATTCAAAGCGGCGACTTCTTGTGCATGGCGCTCTTGAAGCTCTTTCTCAAGTCTCTCACTTTCTTCATTCACACCTTTTCGTGTCTTTTTGGAAGCAGCTTTCTTCTTTTGGGTAACGCGAGCCTGCAGTTCTTTTTTCTCTTTACGTTGTTTCGCGAGCAGATCTTCCATTTTGTAGAGTGGTACTTTTGAGACTTTTTGATGGTTTTTCTGTTGCTAGGAAACCACCGTCAAATCAAGGCCGAGGGGTATTTTTGTCACGGACTGCCTCTTATTGGCTGTGACGCCGGCCCTAATGCATAAATGGTTAAATGCAGCTGAGCTGTCGGCTCTTTGCAGGGATTAGGCTCTAGAGTAGGCTTAGTGTCACCGTAGCTGCAGTAGCGGATCTAGGTCGCGGGGGTTTCTTTGGACAACAACACTTCAACAGCCAAGCACTCAAGCAGGATTGTGGGTCGACACACCAGACTCCATCTCCACCATCTGACAATCTTCTGATTTTCTGATAATCAAGAATTCAATTACAACTTCAACTCTGCTATCGCTCTCACACAATTCAAATTCTTCGCTTTCCTTGTACATATTCATCTGAGAGCGTTGTCATCTGCAGCTCGACAAACGCCATTGTTTACCTTCAACATGCTGCCCAGATAGGGACAAAGAACCACATCTATCAATCGCTGATCTATACCAATCAATCGCTGGTCTACACAGTCAAGATTCCGACCTCTTACGTCCATCATGTCGAATAGTCCTTCGATATCTGCCCCGGGCAGCAGTACATACAACTCCAAAACCCTACATGTTGGCGATGGCACCTGGGATTCCGCCCGAGATGATTTTCTGTTGCCCAACTTACAAGGCCTGAACTTTGCCACAATGCAATACAATGGTATGATCAGACAATACATATTGTTTGTAGAGGAATGCTGTAGCTAACATTATGTCATAGGGATGGGCAATCGCTTCCAAGATCTCCCCGAATACCACAAGCTCGTCAAAGGCCACGGAGTCCTCGCAGCCATAACATTCCTCGGCATAGTACCGGCTGCTATATTCATTGCTCGCTTTTACTGGCGCGAACCTCGTTGGGCCCTACGGATGCATATCTGGCTGCAAATTCTCACCGTGTTCCTCTCCACTGTCGTTCTAGTACTCGGATGGTTCGCAGTAGGACCAAGTCGAAGTCTCACCAACCCTCATCATGGAATAGGCGTCGCGATATACGTGCTCATTATGTTCCAGGCGATATGGGGATGGCTAGTCAGAAAACTCGACAAGGGACGAGTGGTGTGGAAGGTTTCGGTCAAATTAATGCTACATCAATGGGTTGGCCGCGCAACTGCGCTCCTTGCTGTTGCTCAGGTCCCCCTTGGACTCACTCTCTACGGATCTCCTAAAGTACTCTTCATCCTATACGCTCTTTGGATGTTCCTCTTAGTCACTTTATATTTCTTCTTCTCACATCGATATCAAGCTGGTGGTGGAGGTGACGATGGGTCCATGAGTTATTACACGGATGGCACACGGACAGATATCACGACGGATCGCAGAAACCGGCGTTCAAGCGGCGGACATGGTTTTCTTAAAGCTGCCGCGGCAGGTGGTCTCGCTGCGACTGCATTGGGGCTGTTCAGAAAACAGAAACACGACAAGGAAGAGACAGTAACATCAGTTTCAGACAATCGCCCACATGGACATGGTCGTCAATCCCGTAGTAGCTCTTACACTGGATCTTCATACGACGAAAAAGTTGAACATGGCGCTAAAGAGCACACATGGCGTAATCGCATACTCGCTGGTGCTGGTGCTGCAGCGGCTTTTGGGCTTGCAAAGAATATGTTTAGTCGCAAGAAGAAAACAGAGGAGGCTTCTCAGGTATCAGACTACACTTCACATTCTGGATATACGGGTAGTAGAACGGATGTCAGCCGAATGGAAGAAGGAAGAGTACCAGTCACTCCAAGCAGAACTCGCATACGCCATTCAGAAGAAGACTTGTCGACTATAGGCCCCGGAGTTCCTGCCGCTGCGGCACTAGGAGGAAGCCCGTCAAGGCATGGTAGAAATAGACTACGGAAGAGTGGCGGTTCTATACTCTCTGAAGAGACGGCAGAAAGCTATTACAGCCCTGGGAAAGAAAAAATCAAGCGACGAAACGAAGAAGTCGGGGGAACTATCGCCGCCCTAGGCCTGGCAGGTTATCTTAAGCACAAATTCGGCCAGCGCAAAGACCGACGAGAAGAGGAACGTATCGAGCGCATCAAAGAAGAAGACCGCGTTCAGGAAGAGCGTATCCAGCGCCGCAACTCTAACCGTCGCTTTACGGGCGACGGCCGTCCCTCAGGCGGCCGTCACAACTCCTTCACAGAAAGCGAAGTCACTCCTGTCACAGGCAGCACACCCGCTCTATCACGACACCACATGTCCCGTCCCGGCGCCGGCGCAGGTGCCGTAACAGCTGCCGCAGCAGCAGCCGAAGTCCTCCACGGCCACAACTCTCACTCACAATCTCGTCTCCACCAAGGCAGCCGCATTACCGTCGTCGACGAAGAATCAAACCTCTCCCACCTCCCACCTCCCCCCATCATCGGCGCACTTAACGACTCCTCTGGCAGTGAAGCCTACACATCCCCCGGCGGCTCCCGCCGCACCCGTCACCACCAAGCTTCCGCATCCTATCCACCGCCTCCACCACTCGGCGGCGGCCGCGGTGCTGGCGTAAGTAGTCCTCCGCTCAGCATTAAGATGAAGATGCGCAACGACAATGGCCGCCAGCACGTTACGCTGCGCCGCTTATCACCCGCTGAAGCTGCCGCCGAGCGCGAAGCTGCACGGCGTGCACGACCTGGGCGCGCAGAGAGTGTGAGTTCGCTAGGCGGTGGCTCTGGCGATGAACGCTGGCGGCGCACCGAGGCAAGAGAACGTATTCAGGATGAGGAGATGCGCGCGTCAAGACAGAGTTTAGGCACGCATCCTAGTGCGATGGGCGGTGGTTCATATGCAGATATGCCACTACCTCCGCCGCCGCCGATTCCGGGCGCGGGGAGCGCAATGTATTCGGGCGATAGTACTGCCGCGGGTAGTGCGAGGGCGGATAGTAATCGGAGACGCAGACGGGCTGAGCGGGCGAGGGAGGCTGCTGCGGGGCGGAGTGGGAATAAGGTTGAGTTTACGTGAAAAGGAGGATCTGGATGATGAAGCAGAGGGAGGAAGTTAGCATTGTTATGGTTGGGTTTTCGTACAAAATTCGTTTTCTTGTATAGTATTGATGCATGTATGGCCGGTTGGTATAGATCGGGTGCAATGAAGATGATGAATTTTCTCTTTGATCTATTATTGTTTGTGCTGTGTTTGGTGTAGCAGACGTGATGGTGAATCAGTCGGTAAAGTTAAGTAAACCTATATCTGCGCTGTGTAAGAGTGAATAAAGGTTTGGTTTTGCTATGCCCTCGCTTCAAAACTGTTTATGGCTTGGCTTTTACTTATTACTTTGACAGCAGGCGATAGCGAACCAGTGGTCAGAGCGAATGACAGCTATATGTGTGTCTCGTAAGGTCTACTACAGTTATTCTCAGTATGTGAAATTGGGGGTTTGGAGGCAGACGCTGGCGAAATGGCGGATAAGGCGAACGGTACCTATATCTGTTGTACATAAGATCTAGTATATAGTCGTTGATGTGCGCTCGTTTCGAAGTTGTCTATCGCTGTTTGTGTGATTCAGCGATGAGCTGTAAGCTCACAAGCTATTGTGTGCCAGTGTAAGGGGGCTGTTTGAGTTGGACTCCAACGCCTCGCTTTTCTCAGAAAAGTTGACCATTGATACATCGAGTTCCGCACTCGATGAGAAACGAGAAACAGAGTCGTCAGCTCTAGAATGCTCTCATGAGAGCACATGGCGGCCAGTGAAGACGGCTGGCTGCATGGCAAATGTAGCTGATACCGCATTGATCATCGACTGTGGTACAACGGCCACTATACCGGGCTCAGGAGCATAAAGATTGCACCTGAATTCGACCAGTGAACCACTGGAACGGGAAAGAACGAGCTTTTTGCATGGTCCCAGCCCAAAATCATACAGTGATGTGCAGTTTTTGCACACTCAAAGCCAGCGGCGGCTTCAACTAAGCCATCAGAGAGGTATACGGGCATGAAGTACGCAATGAGGTTTTTCCTCCGGATCAGGAGTGCCGAATAAAGATGTTTCTTGCAGATTGTTCGTAAGTCTAGGCTAGACTTGCTGCCAAAAAAGTTCCAATTAAGGCGCCCTGCCAGTCTATTCGGCCCTTTTATTATGCTCTGGTGGTCACCTGTGGGCATGACCCCCTGAAGGCTTTACCGAGATCAAGTCCAATCCATGAAGTCTCGAGGCGAAGAAGATGTTCTGGCGATACGCGAGGCGAGGCATCAGGGAAACACCGATATCTCATCGATCGTAATCTTAGCCTCCGATAGCAACCATAGCAGCCGGAATATTCGATCTTCAGCCCCTCTCATCTCCGAAAGAAGGTTGTAGCAAACTCCACTGTCATATACTAGCTGCAATTATTCAAAGCCAACGTCTGAGATGAATGTAAAAGATGTGGCCATCACGGAAACCGGCTAGGAGCTTCCGCTGGCCATGCGAATCCACACTACTTGGTCAACTTTAGTGGACATCAGAAGGGATCCATCCCATTGCCGGCCCGAGCCCTTGTCACGAAGACCAAGCTACAGGTTGACGCAATCAAGAGGCACCGTCCGCGGTCAAATAACGACGATCGGAGTTCTAGTATTGGGTATGTCTTCGGCTCACCGCTCAGAGCCTGGACAGGTACATATTGCCTGCGTCCACCCCTACCAGTCCTGACACAGCAATCTCAAAGGGCTTGATCATACAGTTGTAACGGATTAGGGAAGGTATTCGATTCAAGCACGGCCATGATCGTACAGTATATTGTTGTAGTGTGGAAATAACAGGCCAAGCTGGTGATCATCTCGCTATTGCCTTGCGGAAGGATTTGGCGCTCGCTAGCCTTTCCGCAAATGTCCACGTTGAGAGGCTGAAATGCAATTTTAGCTTGGATACCGCGTGGCTTCTGCATAGCGAGGACCTTTAGTTGAGACCTGTGGCAGCTTCTATTACTTAGCCACATGGTGGACTTTACAGAAATAATAGTGTTCCCGCTGTGCCGGGAGTAATAGCGTCCTTCAGCCAAGGTAAAACAAATAGGCAAGGGGAACTGGCTTACTACCAAGACTCAAAAAGATCCCACGTTCCATGTGGCGTATGTCCAACGTTCCTCAAGACCTTGGAGTAGAATCAGGGGCCCACAAGGCCTTAGGTCGCACGGGGTTGGCAGTAGAGATCGCAACGACCCCCCAATTCTCCTCTGGCCCTTGACATTAGCCACATGCGTAGGCATTTCACGAAGGCTTCCTTAGACCGCGTGCTTGACGTTTACTAGTTCAAGCTCTCAATAGTTTCACAAAACTGGTCATAGAGCTGGAATTTCCGATAAAACCAAACAGTCCAAACAGGATCAAAAACCTGGGGCTTTGCTCATACAGATTTGGACTTGTCAAGATAAAGCTGAACGCTGCGATTCTATCATAGTAATCTCGAGTTCAATACTTACTCAGCTGAGGTACAATTACAGAATTGGGAAACTGCTTGAAGGAGGTGATGTGCTGAAATAGATACTAGCTGAGGCAATGATGGCGGATCGAAATGGATTTGTTTCCAGGAAATCGTTCAGGCACCGTCAGGTGCCGGCGACCTACTTTTGGATCATGAACGACTGTAGTTCGCTCGTGAACCATCCTTTGACCTGAGCACACAGCCCAAGGGAGCCAAAATGACCAAGCAAGTTTCAGAGGCGTCTATAGTGTAAGAATCAGAAACTAGCTGTGAGATGATCATGTAGGTAGCTTGGTAATAAGACTATTCTAGTGTAGATACGGTCTCCACTAGTTAGCAACAGTCTACAGGACACCTTATTACCGGCACGACTGGTAGCTTCATCATGATCATTGAAGTCGTTCGGTAATTCGGGCTCACTGCCCTACATGTTCATCTGTTGGTGCTTAAGGAAAAGTTTCAAACAGTGTGCTGAGAATAGATAGCAAACCATAGAAAATGCAAACACGTGTGAAATAGTTTCTTTCTAATAGCGTGACAGCCCACTATTGCAATCACTGAAGGATATTTGGGACCTATACCTCATAGTGTCCGTTTTAAGTGGATAGCATAGGTACAAATCCTTTCCTTGTGTGCACTATTTACCAGATGTAGTTGCTTCAATGTCCAGCATAAAGTTGCGTTCCCCCTGAAATTAAATGCAAAAGCTTTAGTTAATGATTTCTTCAACACGACAGGTAGATCAGATTGATCATCTCCGTCCCCGTCATCTTTGTGTATTAATTCTGAGGCTCAAATCACTTCCCAGGCTCAGATCACTGGAAACAATTAGGTTTGGTTATCATTTTTTCTTGTGGTCAATATGATAACCCGCACGAGGAACGAGGGCATGGTAAATGGTCTATTAGGCTGTAAATTTCGCGACGAATGAAGCATTCGTTGCGAAATCTATGTCGTGCTGTGTACAGGTTTCAAGACTAACTTCAAGACTACCAATGCGGCTGGCATGGCCCACTTACCCATGATAGGTGGAACAGTGAAACTTGAAACTCCGTCATGACTGTTGATTTAGCAAACATTCCCAAAACTAAGTACACAGCCTCGTATCTCTGCGTGAAATGAAACCATCCAAGCGATATGGTTAATGGTATTTCGGAGAACCATTAGATCTGGGAATCTAAGTCGACATCATGTCGTTAATCAGCCTTGCTAGCATTAAATTAAGATTCAATTGTCCGAAATTGGCCGACGCTAAAATGATATGTTCTAGTACCGATCTGTTGTGCGCTGTAAACAAAGTTTGGATGCGGTTTGCAGAAACCTGACCACTTCTGCAGTCAGTACGGTCACTTTGACGGAAGACCCGATAGTGAGGGATTGTGAGGTTGAGGCTTTGATCTTCTGTCACGATTACCTTGACCATGTTTGTAAGCCCGGGTCATGGACCTGGCAAGCATTGAATGCTGGAGTTGATTCTTAGATCGGAGGCTAGAAAGTAACCCTGTTCCACGTTGCTGGTGGTCTGTTTGAACTTCGGCGTAGGAGTATACGCTCAGGCTCAACATTCAAGCAGCGGAGTATGTAGTAAACCTTACGGTGTTGATGCAAGACCAGTCCTTTCCCACTATGATTGGACAGAAACTTCCAAGGTCGTTGAGGGCTGACAATACCATGCTGCAAGTCATCTGTACTTTATTTAGCTTATCCACTGAAAATTGGCATTGAAGAAAATGGTGCAGTAGTCTTGGTCGCTTTCTCAATAGTTCGGTGCCTCGACATGCTCGTGCTTCTCTTCTATGGTCAAGTTCATGATATTTGGGCTTATTGATTCTAGCTACGGTGGCTTTACATTATTGGCAAAGCATCCCGCTGATATATATTTATTGACGATGCTAACAGTTCCGTTCGAGAGCATGGCAATAACAACAGTTGGGGGTCATCGAGATTTCACTGCTCTACATTTTGCTACCAAACTTTGTAATGACACAGAACGAATCAAACAATAGGATCATTTGTTTCCTTGCATAGGTTCAAAACATTCCAAGAAACAACAATATGAGCAGGAGGTGGTTAGTTGTCATGTTAGTCATGATAGGAAAACAATCCCCACCGATTATCAAAGCAATCCCCACAGCAGGTACGCCACTGAAACCCAAGTTTAGCTGTGTACAATATGACGAGCCCTGAGATGTTAGATCTTTAGCTTCAAAGGCCTAGCTTGAGAAATCAAACCTCCTAAATTCTTAATCGACATGTGGCGGATGCTAGATAATGCGCCGACACATTCTGGGCTTGAAATAAACGCCGAGTGGCTAGCCTGGACTTGCATGATATGCGTAAAACCACCGCAACTGTATGTCAATAGGTAGTATTAGACTAGTATGGAACGTTATTCTTTTTCACTCCTGGTCGTTGGCCAAGATCGTGTTATTTTGAAGGAGGAGACCCTAGAAGCGTTGACTCCAGCCAAACAGACTGGAAGCGTAGTATCGAATTTCCTAAAGTTCTATGACAGGGTTGACTTTGATGCTCCCGTCTCCCGCTGCCCTGGACAAGAGCTATGTGCACATATGGTTCTTCCCCGCAAGACTGAACAGGATCGGGCCCTGAGATGATTCGTATAAACCAACCTGCGGAGGTTGTCAAACAATGAAGACTAGCGACAACTGCAATTAGGATCGGTTTGAGCTGGCAGATACCTGGACAACACGTTTTTGGAGGTAGACAATTCAACTTAACCACCCATCGCTCCAACCATGTCCATAGACGTATCAAACCTTTCAAGCAGATTTTCGTATCTTTTTGTCTCACGGTCCATCAAGGTCAATCCATCCAATCGTTGCGAACCTCCTCAGGGTGGTATCCCTAAACTCGCATACGATATCATCGCAAAGTTGCCATTTCGCAGGATACAAAGTGACTGAGACTCTTTTCTCTCTACATACTTCAGGGATCTCTGTTAGCGAGTGGGCGCCAATCAGGCCAACACAGCCTTTCTTGCTTTCCTTTCGACTAGCCATCGATCTTCTTTGGCCCCAGCAAATCCTCTGCCAATACCAAGAAGTTATCATGTCATCTCCATCTCCATCAGCGTCGTCATCGCTAACCAAGCGAGCATGCGATTCAGTAAGTTTTTACCCAAGAAGCAAACGCAGCTGTGTTGAAGCTCACCCCGGCTATCAGTGTCATAGGCGAAAAGTAAAGTGTCTGCCGATAGGCGAAGATGCAAAGCCTTGCCGAAACTGCATGGCAGCGGGCCTTGAGTGCACATTTTACAACAAGGCCCAGAAAAAAGGACCGAAAGGAAGCAGAGCCAAAGTGTTATCTGAGATTCGCGAAACTCAAAAGTATTTCTCCCCCAGGCCGTCATACGATGGAGTTCCCACGGGCAGTCGGTCCGAATCGCCATCAATATTTGATCGCACACCTGGCCTCCTCACCCCAAATCTTCTGGACGCTTGCGTAGAGTATTACTTCAAACATCTCTATCAAAGCCAGCCGATACTCCATATACCAGGCGTATTACAATGCATAGCATCTATAAACCACTCGATAGAGGCTTACTGCCAGATGACAGCACTCTGTGGTTATGTTCTCCTGCAGCCTCAAGCGCTCTTGCCTCCAACGATGCGGTCAGGGGCCGAACCAAACGAATATTCCCATGAACGTTTGGCTCGTCTCTTGATAGACGAAGGTATGTTATTAGCCCAGGAAGGAAGACAGATACTAAGAGCCAAAGCAATGAGAGTTAGGAGAAGTTACGAATGGTCGGAGCGACCGCAAATCACGACAATATGTACCAGCTTCTTTATCTCTCGATGCTTTCACTGTTTAGACCGTCAAGATACAGCTTGGATATATCTACGCCAAGCAACGACACTTGCGCATGTGCTAGGTCTTCACAATGAGGAGACTTACTCTCACGGATTGGACGCGGAAAATTGTGCCAAGAGGAAGCTCTTTTGGACGCTCTTCGTAAATGAGAGGTATAACGTCCTACGAGATACACGAGTCACATAGACTAATCAGGACATAGGGCGTACGCTGTGAAAATGCACCGTCCTCTGACGTTATATCCTACGATACAAATGCCAACGCCCGAGACCGAAACCGAGAACCAGGCGGCAGTTTTTGGGTTCATCC
This sequence comes from Microthyrium microscopicum, assembly GCA_010405405.1. Classification (NCBI taxonomy): domain Eukaryota; kingdom Fungi; phylum Ascomycota; class Dothideomycetes; order Microthyriales; family Microthyriaceae; genus Microthyrium; species Microthyrium microscopicum. Next base: position 1,191,221 of record MU004231.1, read on the forward strand.
AACTTATCAAGCTCTATCGAATAGTGGATGATAGGTTCTTTGCCATCTGGAATCGAAACATCGAGAACGACTCTCCTCACTGGCTCGAAAATGTGCTCAGAACACTCGATGCTCTTGCAACATTGAATCACGAGCTCCCGGAGCTGTCCGCAATCGACCTAAAGATTTCACGGCACTGGCTTCGTTCGATTGTTTGGCAGCTTTCCCTGGGTCAGATGAGTTTATCATCCGTACCTGTGGATAATAACATGATGTACAAAGGCCTGATTGATGCTTGCGGCGAGCTAGTGGAACAAGCTAGCACATTTCCTCTTGTTGCAATGGAGATCCATGGCCTTGACTTGGTGTGTGAGACAAAACATTTGATTTCCATTTCACTAACGCGTATGCTTCAGGCCGAAAAACTCTTCGATGTCACCTGCAGATTAGGACACTATCTTTCATTTCTGCCATACAATCTTGTTATGATTGGTCAAGACTATCATCAACGGCTATACAGCATCATAGCATCGCTTTCATGTGCCCAACCGCGATTGGTGCCTCTGTTACAAGCAAAGATAGTTCAGCAATCTTCCAGTGTACAAAACTACAACTTCCGTCCTGACCAAAGCATCATTAGGGATAGTTCAATGCAACACCATATGATGGGTCTTGAGGAGTTGAGCCCAGCGAGCATGGCGTTGCATAGCAATCTGATGGCCCCTTTCATGGATACTCGAGACCAGGGTTATGCCTCGGGAGTCAGTATGTCTTCAGAGGCATATAGTTCGCGAAGAAACACATCGAGTACAGTTTCAAGCGCGGAGCACGACAGCTACATCCCCTACCGCTTTGCAAACTGAAAACCAAAAGAAAAGGTAATTCATTGAGCTGGCCACGTTGGCTTTTCCCACCTTTGTATTATGGCAGGGATTGTTTGTTTACAGGTTTATATCGGATTTATTTGAATACGGATACCCATATACAATAGATCATTTGTTCTTTGGAATTTCATGAGACCAGATAAGTGACGCTAATGCGGCATTGCCATAGCATGGCGATGATATCGATGGTTCATTGACACTGACAGTGCAAGGAACCTTCTGCAATCTCTGATAATCATATCGACCGAAACATACTTCTCTGTGCAACGATACTCCTATGTCCATATCCGAAAATCTTTAGGCCGTGCATGACCCGCAACTGATCCAGACAGGTATAATACCCGTTATCCACAATGAAGAAGTATTGTCCAGTGCGCGTTACAAGTCATGCTTTGACAATACTAACAGGTAACAGGTAGCTACGACCTCAAGGTTATTTCTGGAGATGGTACCGAGATTTGGCTCGCCCTAGTGTATGTGCACTATAGCACAACAGCAGTCGCGACACTAGTACGTGGTGGCTAGAATATCCAACCCGAATTGTTACAACACTTGATTAAAGAAGAAGCAACATAGCAGAGCAAATTTCACAAAAATTCGCATGCTCGACACCCTTTTAGAGACATGGCGTCGGACTTCCAATCAGCTCTTTGCGTGGCCGGAAGTGAGACAGATCAGCTTAAGGCCGTATTACGGCTGATCTACGTCGCTTAAGATTGTGCAAAGATAAAAGCGAAGACTGGTTCTGCCCCACAATGCTATCTAATGAGAAATGGATGGCTCTGATCAATTTGATGGATAAACCGGTCACAGAATCACAGAATCAGACTAACCAGGTAATGATGTGTCCAGAACGATGTGGAGAAAGCAACGGAGGAGGTAGTAGCTGCGGAATCAACATTCCGAAGATGCTCAATGCGTTGTTTCACCTGCCCTAGCAATTCAAGGCCTCATGGAATTGCAGGGCCTGATAACCGAGATGCAAAAGGAAAGCACAGACTTATTCTTTCCACGTGTGTTTGTTGACGCAATAGTTTCAAGTTTCTGCAGAGACACGGTGGGAACATGCGCAACAATGAGTGGCTCTATCTCTTGGATTTATGCCATTGAGAGATAGTTTTAGACTTGATACAGCCGCTTTGATCAGAATATGTCAAAAAACAGCATCGAATACAACATGTGAACCGACCTCTCCGACCACCATCTTTATGTACATTGTTCGCAACTTGATCGATCAAATGCCCCTATTTCAATCCGTAAATAGGTCACTCAGATGTCTTAGCCACTCTTTTTCCAGGCGGGTTTCACATGACGACTGGTTACAGAGGAGGATCAATGTCTCCGAATTGTTTTAGAGCAGGCGGAAGTTCTGGGCTCCATATCAACGGATCTCGATTGTCTCCTATTTCGCATTAAACATCTGAGGTTGTCGTTGACAAGGCTGAGATTAGATATACAAGGCTGAAGATCAAGATTATCTTATCGATTGATCAAAAAGCGAGCTAGGCTCTAATGATCTTAGCGCTGAGCTGCAGACCATCAACAAATCAACCATTGATCGCGTCCTTTCAATGAAGACATATCGTCATTCCGATGGGTGACCGTCCCATCAATTCCTCAAAGAAGAGAAACATTATCTCGTAACCATACTTGCGAAATGGAGATGTCAGCTACCGAGGCATTGCGACAGCAATCCACATCACCACCACCAGAGCCTCCGCCAGCCTCATCGAACATACGCGGTCGACGCGCCGAAGCCTTTGAAAAGTTACTAGACAACGCATTGGAGGCTACCTTTGCTAAAGTCTCATACGACAACTTTTCAGCATGCTTCCCGACTTGGGCTGCCTATAAAGCGCGTACGCTGGCTGATTTCCATGGCAAATTTGTTGGCAGGCTAAGGACAACATGCAATGTACGTTTTATTTCCATAAAGAGACGCGCCCAAATGATAGACCAGAGTCAAGTTAGCGAAGTGATATACTGACATTTCTTCCAGGAGAATTTCGAGTCCATAATTGAAGATCGAAAGGTCGTGCCTACGCTGAACTCACTCGACAATCTCATTGCGGACGCAATTGCGCGAAAAGAAGCCGCTGAAGCAGAAGCCAGCGCATCAGGCAATCTCATAAAAACTCCTTCTCCGTACGCACATGTCACGATCTTAAATTATACCAGCTAACGAACGCCTTCTTAGACCACATTCATGGCCTGCAGACGCGCTTTTCGCAGCGCATTTGGCCCCATTCCTCACCCAACAAACTTCGACCCTTGGTGGCCAGCTGTCCTCAGTAGAAGAGCAGAATATATCACTAGCAGAAACAGTCGCTCAGCAGAATCGCGAAATTGACATGCTTGTTGGCAATCTCGAGACAGTGATCCGAGACCTAGAGGCCGCTGCAGCTCTGGCTCAGGGTACAGAGTTACAAGGACTTTCTCAGGAAACACGGGACATGTCCAATGAACTCCATGCCAATCATGCACCCACTTGAGGAGACGGTTTTCTGGCACTACCGGAATCTATCAATGACACGAGTGGAATCACATCAATTTGTCAGTGCCCGATATTGAAGAACCCAAACGCCTCTTCCGTCGCTCGATGATCTAGGATGCAAAAAAACCAACTACTAGCAATCCATACCAGGGACAAACCATCAAAAGCGACGCCCGCGTGCATCAAACTCTGAGAGACAATCAATAGAACAGGAACCAATATCCTAAATCGACAACAACAGATGTAGGTATACCCCTCATCCACCCCCCAAATTGCGCACATAGGTACACACACAGCGAAGACCCAAGTACTATTTATTTATCACCAGCAAAGCCCAGAATCATAACCCAAAAAAGTGAATGCACGCAACCCAAACCAGCTCCAGCTACACTGCCGCCAACCCCCAAAAAGTCCCTTTCAAACCCCACCACGTAGCACATCGACACCCAAACCACGAGAGGAAGGCAGGTGTGAACGGCCACGCACATCCCAGCTAACGAGCAGGGGGAGGTAAACAGACGGTCGGGTCTTGATAGGCCATAGATCCCAAAAAATGCCATGGGATTTTCAAGGATCTAGGCTGTTCAGACACGTTGGTGCAATATCGGCAGGGCTTCTAGGATAGAGGATTTTTGGACTTGGGATCCTGGCTTGGTTCGAGAGCATGTGGGCAGTGCAAGGAATTGGTGGTAGTAGTGGGATGATTTATTACTTGTTGCAAGATCGGCTATCAGCGGGGTTGATGAAAGAAATGTTTCAAAAGATCTTCATCGTTTATGCGCGAAAAGTGAGGTCACGGAGGGGAAAAGAATATGCACAATCAGCTAGGAATAGTAGTAGGATAAGATTATATTTTGATTCTTGCAGAGTCTTTGTCCTGCTTAGATCAGCTCTTGTGACTTGTGAGCTTTGAATGAATCCAATTAGCGCCGTTTCCGTCTGCCATGTTCCATCTGGCGACCAAATACATTAGGAAAAAGTTGGACAAAATGAATGCTGAATGGGGTATCTCAAAGATTTAACGACCAAAGGAAAAGCGTAGTGGTGGATCGTCGGGGTGAAACAAATAAATGATGCTGTCTGCGAGCTATAGATCGCTCGCGATATGAGATGCTAGGGGTAAAAACACCAGTATAGATGAATTCAAACGAGTTTGCAAAGTCGTGAAATCATGCAGATCTTGCGATATTCAAACTGATCGAGTAGTGCGTGTCAGAGACCCATCTTTGAACAAGCGTCTGCTTTGCCAGCGACTTTTGGGGGCGAGTCGTTGCACGCCATTTATATTTATAAAACCAAGCCAGTGAATGCGTGCACTGCGCTGTCCTCGACATGACTTATTGTTCTCCTTCGTCGTAGTTCTGGAGCTTCTGCTGGCTTTCCCAAGTGCAGCAATGCCTTGACCAAGGGAAACTCGTCTTGTCGGTCATCTGTATTCAACTGATGATTGAGAGAGACACGAGTGGAGACTGGCTCGATTGCATCTCCAGATGATCCAACCGTGAGCCCCGCAGTGCTGTGAATGCTGTTGCCATCATTATCGTCTCCTCGTGTGGGAGAACGGAAAGCGGGACTATGTTCGTCGTCCGAGCTCATTGGGGCAATATTACTTTGCGGTCGCAATGAGCTGAGTGGTTGCACACGGTCGCGAGCTGACTGGCCGGAAACATCGCGTCGCTTCGGGCCGCGGGGATATCGCGGTGGGCTAAGTTCGAATGGTCGAAGAACGCCCTTCTTTGTGTCGATTCGCCAGCGGACGCCTTTATGGAAAACGATATCTGAGGATCGAGGAGAGAATTTATACATGATTGGCATGCAACGACGACGGTATCTGAGAAGAGATTCGTGTGATATGTGGGTAGCCTGATCGCGGCTCTTTGGATCATATTCGTTATTGCGAGGATCTCCTCTCATTTCTGTGACATCGGCTGGGTCAAATTCGTCCATGTCGGCGTCGCCCGTAGAGACCACTCTCTCCAATGCATTGGGCACAGCTAGTCTATTTTGTGTGACAGGTTGCTCTTGACTTGTTGGATCGGCCAGGTTCGGATAGAATTCGCGTAATATACGCTCTTGCTGTTCGACAAGTCTACTGCTCACAGTTTCAAGATTGATTGCCGGCGTGGTAATCTCGTTCCTGTACCAATTCTCTAGCTGCCTTTGTCGCCTGGATCTTCGTGGTAAGCTTCGATACCTGGGATCAGTGCGATCCTCGATGGGTGGAGAGATATCAATTCCTTCGCATATACTCTCACACCAATCGAGCATGATCTGTTCGGAGTCGAACGAGAACAGTATTTGATAACCTTCCACGCGCATCCGCAATAGCCACTCTTTCTGTTGTTCGAATAGTTCTGGTCGGGTTTTTTGCAGCTTTTGCCGTACATTGCTAGGCAGCATGTTGAGTATAAGATTTTTGGGTGTGTTTTCATCTGGCTTCACATCGACCGCGAGTCCAACTTCGGCATGTTGAAGACTAAATTGAGCCACCTTCTTGCCAGGCCTTGGTGCGGATTTCTTGGAGCCTAGGCTGGATTTGACCCAATGCAAAGATATTTGTGTCCCCCGAAGGCATGCATACACCTTCTGCCACATCCGGTCGCTCTGTCCGTCCATGAAAGGATCTCGAAATTCTATCATAAGACCAACCACTCCAGACCGTTGGACTGAGCAAGAATATGCTGGGAGGGCAACATCCTTATCTGGAGTCAGCGATTGTTGTAGGGGAAGTGTCTTGGCGATATGGTATGTTGGCGGAGGATCATCGAGAGCGTGTGTATGAAAGGAATTGTGGTATCCGTAGGGTAATGGACCCTTATTGGCAATAAGTGCAGGCCTTGGAGATGATGTATTTGCGTGCGTTTCTGATGCTTGTATAATGTCTGCTCCCGGTTGAGCCATTCCGGTCGTGGTCATTGTTATTGTTGTTGACATGGCGGATTGTGGAGGATGAAGTGTCTGCGTCGAGAACAAAGCGGCTGAGGAGGATTCAATAGGATCGACAATTGGCGAAAAGACGAGACGATAACTAAGTGTTGTTGAAATCGACCAAGGTGGACAGATTGTTTAGCATGGCAGAGGCAAACAGGTGTCCATTCTTCTGCAGGGTCAGAGTAGGATGGTGACTTGTACAACAGCTGAGGTGAGACTACAACAAGACAAGGGTGTTCCAAGGGAGAAGTGTCTGAGATTATGAGGGTGTTATCCAGGTGTTGTAGTGTTGGAAGCGGTAAGGATAGGACAAAGATAAGAAGAAAGGAATAAAAATAATAGGGATGAGATGCTCAGTTGAGCAGTATTGATGGAGAGCAGAGAAGGAGAGAAAGTGAAGCGGGAGAAGAAGTTGCAGGTCAGGCCTGAGTGGAGTCAATGGTAGTCTTTGGTGGTGACGATGGCGTTGGTTCCGCAACGACGCAAGCGCGAGCAGTAACACTGCTTACTGGTAGCGATCTCTTTTGGCGGATTTGGCGGTCGACGGAACCTTTCTTTCGCGAAGGATCGTGGCTAGTCTTTGTCTGAGCCTCCTACTTTCTGGGACTCTAGGTAACTCAGGAGTGAAAAGTCTCCGCTCAAGGTATGAGTGGATGAAGAGAATCGAGATGCGGAAGAGTAATGTGGGTTGGGCCAGACAATGGTCTTGACAGGCTGACTGCTTCAAGAATGGTGGAGATTTAATGGATTGGATGTAAAGGAAGTGCCAAGCTTATGTGAGAGACTGACAACTGCCCAAAACCCAGACAAAGAGTCGTCGACAGAAGCCTTGATTATTCCTTGTTGTTTAACCGGGCTATGTTTAAAGCTGCCTTAGTTCTGGAGAGTCACGCAAGCTTGCCTGCAAAGTCCCAAAAAGGATACTCAGAATTTGGTCTTTGTTTGATCATTTGCTGCCTGCTGCCACTGGCCTAGAGACTGGCAAGTCCCGCGCCTCTGGCTCCGTCTGTGAAGGAATGCATCCTGCGCCCACCCAAACCAACGCCTAACCCATCACCAAACTCATTTTGTCTTCTTTACTATCCACCACTCTCTAGCCTATGCACAACTACTGCACGGTATAGTACGGTTGACGACTCTTCGGAAACACATCTGAAGGTCCAGAGCTTGGACAATCCAGATAGGAGGTCTCAAAAGAACTTGCTCCTGTCAATTTCCGCATCAAAGCATGAAGTGACCAAGTCATGTTTCTTCCATCTGTCTTTGGGAGATCTACGCTGGGATATATGTAGCTGGTCAAGCAAAAGTGATCAATAGAGGTTGATGCTGCCCACATATCAGCCAGGATCTTTCATATTATCCTTGCCAATCGAAACACTTTGACGACTCAAGGTCATTGAAACCATGCAGCGATCTGCTCCATCATTATCCTCCATTTCTTTTCCACCTACTTCTTGTGCATACGCTGCATTACTCTCAACTACTAATCCTGGTCTGGCAGCGCGAGAAACTGGTTAAACCTTCTGTATTCCTCCCCACCTGAAGGTAGCGCATGTCTTTCTCCGCTCTTAACCTGTTCATGTGCTCTCTAGCATCCTGCAGCTAACTCCACCACTATTCTGTGTCCACCCAGATCCAGCCTTTTCCATTGCCCAGCTTTTGCTAGGTAATCATTACCGAAAACTTCCATTCAAACGCTCCAAGCTAGCGTGCCTATTTGGGTCAGATCTTGATTTTTCTAGGGACAACCAATCACTAACTCGAAGGACGCCCACTAAATTTAGTGGCGCCGCGACCCAAATAGGCACGCTAGCTTGGAGCGTTTGAATCGAAGTTTTCGGTACACATGTGCAGCCAAGTAGACACACAGCACAGCTCGTAGTACCCGTTCCTATTTTTCTCATCCTAGGTATGCCCATAGGCATCGTAAACTGATATCTGAAAACCCGACTACTAAAACACCCGGGTCAAGGATGGTGGTTTTCAAAGGCTCGAGCTTTGCTTTTGTTTCCTGCCATGCGGCTACTCCCAAAGACATCCCGCGTCTTAGCGTCCAGTCTAACGCGAGATATATTGCCCAATCTGCCATGATATAGATCTGACTGCCTACTATTGGCAGCCATTTGTCTGCTCAGCGGCACACAATCGACAACCTCTGGTTGGTTTTTTGCATAGCTGTTCTTTTTTTTATCTACCCCACTGGCCTTGCGCTGCTGAATGATTCAGTGTATTGGTATCAGTGATTCACGGCCCTTGAGCTTTTTCGTTGCACAAGCCAGGGACGCGCACGACACTCGCAAGCTGTATGCCTGTGGTAAAGAAAACATTGTACCGGTATACGAATTATCTTGTCTCGTGCTCTCTGGGAACCGGATAAACTGCGAATGGGTCGTATGACGTCTCTTGTGGCGCGCTGGTAACGCCTCATGTCCAATTTTGGACTTGCATCTCCACTCCGGAGAACTCCTCCTTCGTAACGGTCCTGGAGGCGTGATATTTGCGAACTGGCGGGTCCGGATTTGGGAATGCCTTTGCGATGGGGCTGTTCGCTGGCTGTTCATCGGATCTCGGGAAATCGAAAGGGGAAATCAAGAATCAAGACAATCTCGAAGTGTGCAAAATGAATTTGTCGCGGCTTGCAGCGATGCTTGTAGTTGGTGTTTTCAAAGGTTATTTTGGATTACATTTTCCGATACCCCAGGTAATATCGCCTATGTAGTTGCGGTTTCTTTTTGATATCAATTTAGGGCCTTGAAACATCTGAGAATGCTTTGCTTGAATGATCTGATTGGTAGATAGTTCTCGTATATGCCCCATATCACAGTGGCTGATGATTTACCAATTTCTTTTTTATGCCTAACGTTCACGATGTTCGCCACTGCACTAGCTATTTCCAATTTGGTCGATCGTTACGCCTCTTCTTCACGTCAGTTCTGATAGCCGCTGTTGCCGTTCGATAACGTGGGGACAAATGTCGATCTTATCTTGGGTGTAAGCAGATTTAAGCTTTTCAGTCTTACTTCGTCTATGAGGTTGCAGAGAACGTGAGTCGACTTGAAAAGCTGTTCTTGATCATATCAAAAGTAAACTCTTTTCATCGTCAAAGTCTCAAACATTTTATTCATTTCCCCCTATGATCTTTGGCATCTTCTGCTTCTAGAGCTATTTGGAAAGTATTGGCCTAGTAAATACTCTAGCCTTTACACGCATAGCAATGACTCGGGCATCAAGTCACGAGTTTGGAACATACTTCGTCTCGACTTCAAGTGCAGGTTTTCTATAACTTAATGTGCGGCTAATTGAAACTGTTATTAAGTGTCTTTGACATAGTTCGTGCTTGTAAGTATCTTCATTCAGAAGATACCTAGCAAAGACGCAGTCAAACTTATGGCATCTCGAGCGCTGGCACAATCTCGAGAATACCACATTATTCACCATACCTTACCAACCCTTCCAGCCCAATCCATACCACCACTAACCCACTAACCCAACAATACCATCATCCCATCAAGAACTCTCTCCCATCTTCCCTTGCCCTTTCCCCTTCCCACCACCACCTCTCTTCGCCGCCCTAGCAATCTTCCGTCCCTGCGCATACGTCGAAAGCGCCTCACCCGGTGACTTGCGACTCCAGCCCACCGGATGATTATTCCGCGGATACGGCCGCTCCACAATCCCTCCCAAACCACTTCCTAGACGCTGCGCCCCTTGCAGCTGCGCAGAATCCTACTCCGCAACAACAGCATGAGTCTCAACATATGCGCGATTCAACCGCTGGCCATTGGGCGCGATTTTGTAGTGGGAGAGGCGGATGTGCTCCATCATGCTGAGGAAGCCTTTTACCCAGTTGAAGGTTTTGCCGGCTTTGCGGCCGTTGCCATCTATGAAGCGTGGTCAGTGACGGATGGGAGGGTGGGAAGGAATGAAGGAAGGGCGTGTGTGAAAGGGGGATGGGGGGGTGGGGGTGGTGAGCTTACGGCATACTGGGCAGCGGAGCTCGACGATTTTGCCGGTTTCGAGCTCGACTAGGGATTTGTAGTAGCGGAGCTTGGTGTTGTGGCATTTTTGCCAGATGATGGGTTCTTCTGGGGCGGGTTCTGGGGTGGGTTCTGGGGCGGCGGCGACTGCTGGGTGCTCTATAGGGATGCTTGGGGAGGTTTGGGGGAGGAATGGATTCAGAGCGTGGTAAGTCTTGGGGGTATACGTACCAGCGGTCGCGTATGATGTTGGCGCGTATGGAGTATTGCTAAGGTAAGAAAGATCACTGTAATCTGGGACCAAGCCGGTGGTGTAAGAAGCAGTGGGATCATAAAAGCCCCCAAAATTAGTGAGAGGGGACGATATCTGGTTTGGCCCCATAGCATAATCTGTCGCGTTGAATGGTCCAGGAAACATATTGACTTGAGCATTAGGAAAATGAAAAGCGTCGTTGAATGGCACCGCAATATCTGGCACCGCTGGCTGGAAATTAAAAGGCATCGCGTTTTCAACAGTTTGTTGACTCTGCGTCTCTTCCATTCTGGGGTCAAAAACATGACCATATGGAATGCCCAGTCTCGCTACTGTCAATCGCACACGCTCCAGTCGACTCCATTCTTCTTCCGTAGGGTCCATGAAAGAAGCGGTTATCAATCGTACGACTCGGAGCGGTTTACAGAATTTGACCAGTCAAAGAGAGGAAACGAGATATCTCGCTTCGCCGTCAACTTGACATGCGCAGCGAAGCGGTATCAGACACATGCTGTCGATATGAAGCAGACTTATGAATGGATATCTGCAGTGTTGAGATATGGAGCGATGCAGGCATTACTTTAACACAGAAGAACTTTTGGTTCATGAGAACGTGTTGGCTTTGCTCCATGTTACTTGGAGGTTGTGCTCTACTAACGCTTTACCAAGCACGCTCAATATAACCGCTGACTCTTGAACCACAGGAGGGACCGGTTTACACGGGGTGCAAAGATCACGTAGGCGGATGTCGTAATGCTGTGTGAGGTTCAAGCATACTTGATCTGCCAAACAGCGAGAAGCACATTCATTAGCTAGAGTAAGATGCACCGGAGAGGAGAAGGCCAATGTCAATATTATCATGATCTTGTATTGTGTAAAGGCTAAGATGAGGCTTCCTTATACAGCACAACGACAAGGAGCCTCTCGACAAACCTGGCAGTGGAAAGTCGAACCCGATTACACAACATCGAATCATTCTTTCAATTTTAGTCGGACCCAAGCAATTCGGCAGTATGAAACATGCATTATACGCGTTTGGCATCCCGAGTCGGGAAGGCAAACTCCAAAATCACACTGCCGAATTCTTCCATCATTAGTTCTTTCAAACGCAAGCAATTTAGCAGATACCTTCCCATAGAGGTAAGAGTATCTCAACAACCATGAGATTCTGACATGTCCATAGCATACATTTCCATCGCAGCAACAATACCAACAGGGGTGTTGCCAGTGCTACAGATCGAATCGAGCGGTACAAGTTGCCAGTTCAAGCAGCACGACGGCGCTTCTGTGGCTTTGAGTTCGCTGCTTCAGCAGGACGATGGCGCTTCTTTGCATCAGATGCGGCCGCTTCGGCAGCAGCTCTGGCCGCTTCTTCGGCAGCAAGCTTCTTCTTCTTGCGCATCGAGGCGGACCGATTAGATGACTTGCGATCCCAGTCGTCTGGATGCTTGTTCTTGGGGAAAGAACGCTCAGTGATGGTACGTGGATGGGATGGATCCTAGTCATCCTTTTCCGCATGCTCCATCAGCCAACCGTAGTCCACTTTCTTTCCAATTTGGTGTCCCGCATGCACAACTCCTTCATGTGATAGCTGAACATGAAGTAGAAGCCCTTTGAAGCCTTGGACGCAGGCGAAAGACGCGTTGCCGATTTGGCGACCATTGCCTTCTATATTCGGGGTCAGTTCATGGTGTTGGATGAATCAAGGAAGGGCAGACATCAACTTACTGCAGATGGGACACTGAATCTCAATGATTCGGCCATCCTTTAGCTGCACTCTACAGCCTTGGAACTTGAGCTTAGTGGTACTGCATTCCTTCCAGGTGGACATGGCCAAAGAATGACCTGTCATGACACCAACCACTTTGGCTTGCTCGAGTGATGGGACAAATGGGCTAGTCAGTGAAGTGTGCTCATTGTTGTTGGAGGCATCTAAATCGCCCGGAGAGGTGATTTGGTCTTCGTCAAAAGAGGAAGCGATGTCAGCTTCGTCATGGGCCACATCGTTATCTTCACCAGAATAAGCATCGCCATGGCTAGAAGCTGTAGCTTTCTTTCCCTTCCAAGCACGTGCCATTCGCTGCACCTGTTGCTTCAAAACTCGTTAGTCGAATAGATCCGAAACAAGTTAAAGAAAGTTACCTCGAGCACGTCGAAACGCTGACGGAAGTCGTTGTCGGGAGAGGCGGTTTCAAGGCTGTTATCAGAAGGTTCTTGAGATGTGCTAGGAGCAGGAGCGTGATCCTGATCAGCAGAAGTGAGTTTAACTTCGTTTAATTGTTTCTCCAATGCTTGTTAGCTGGGTAACTTCAAAAATATTTGAGAGAGACATACCTGCTGTATCTCGACGAGCTGAAGCAGTTCAGCGCGGGAAAGTCCTGCTGGGTTACGTTCCTGAAGCGGAATAGAAGATATAAGTCGCGCAGTAGCATTGGTGTCCATCACATCAACAACGGGCAGTGGTGCTTCAGCTCCTAGTGCGGCATTGCCGGCTTGCGCAGGCATGGCTGTTGGAGAGTATCCGCTGGAAGTGGGCGCAAATAGTTCTTGGCTCGGATAGTGCTGGATGCGGGACTGGAAGTCCTGGATACCAGAAATGATGTCTTGGACTACTGCTTGGTCGGTCATAGGACTAAGGATTGGAGATTGTAAATGTTGCGACTCGAATTGGGGTGGTGGAAAAATGCTCTCAAATTCAGGTGTCGAGCCCGAGATTTGCGTACCAGGATCCTGGTGAAGATTGTCGTTATCGGTGAGATCGGTACTGTAACCGTTCCAGTAAGGCGGATTGTAGTCCACGTCCTGGGACTCGTGCTGAAGGAGGTAATTAGCAAGCTGGCTTTTAGCAGAGGTACGTAGCAGAGGTAGATCTTGTGGAAATGTTCTCGTTAAAGCTAGCTGACAGCATTGAGACTTTACTTACAAAGGACATGGCGCCGACGAACAATCTGCGAGGCGTCTCTAACGAAGTGGTCGAGATGGTGTTTTGAGGTTTGGTGAAGATCTCGAACACCACCGGCAGAGGAGAAGACTTTATAGTACGCGGTGGCAGCGCGTGGATTAGCGCGGAAGCAGTGGAGGAAGGTACGGCCACGAGGATCAACCTCTAAAGGCAAGAACACTGTAGTGCACCTACTCCAAAAGATTGACTAGCGGGCTGCTCTTTCCTCACGGGGCCACGGGCACACAGATCTATCGGGCTAAAGCAACACCCTTGCAATCCATGGTCAAACTGGGAGGCTCTATGCGAGATCAATGGCAAGATCAATCGAGGTTTTGGCAAGAAGCACCAATTCCGATCATGGCGATAACATTGTTCTTCTGTCCCGTGAGCCATCATTCTATCCCTACAGAAAGAACTCAAAGTTGAGAGGAAAGTCCGGGTTTTATTGTGCGATGATATCACTTTTGGATGGTAGGCTCTACTATCACTATGTTCCATATCAAAATAAAGACGTAACAAAGTCAAGCCCAATGGCGATAACTTGAACCTCCCGCCTCGTGAAAAAAAAAATGCATTCTCGCGAGTGGTGGCTTTGGACTGACTTGACGCAAAAGAGATTGAAGGATCGAGGTTGGGAATGAGTGAAATCATCTTCGTCGGTAGAGCTATCAATATCCATTGGATCCGAATCAGGGTTGTTCTCAGTGAGTCTCTCACCCATAAGAGTATCACCATCGGGATCGACTGGCGGCACATTTGAATCTGGCTTCTTTTTTTTGACGGGCGTTGGCTTGGTGCGTCGCGGATCAAGAAGCCAATGGCAAAAGAACTTCATGAACTTTGATACTGTCTCTTCTTCGCCTGGTGCTGGATTCAACGGATCGACGTGAAGTTCGTTATCTTGCAACACAGCCCAGTCTGGCGCTCCATCGTTGCCCCGATGTTTCTTCACATCAGTGTTTGGGCTGTCGCCACAGGTGGACCTGCTGCAATGGGGCCATAGACTAAAGTTGGGAGAACAAAAGGAGGCCGTGTCGGTTGTTGCGCGATCGCAGCACGTTGTGCCTGTGTGAGAGTTCCTGCACTTGTGACGCCAGTATTGGGAGTGCCTGCGAGGTATGAACGATGGGCAATGGTCAGTGGAATCGCCGGACTCTATCGGGCATATTCCGAGTGTCGCATAACCCATGCCGGGTTTAGAGGACCTGCATAAGGACCTGCATTTGGTAGATGGCTGTGGTTTTTCCTGATATGGCTGGAGTCCTTTTACTCCTTTAGTCGATTTGAAATGGCCTTCCATTCGGCCGTTACCACCTAGAGAGATTATGGTTAGATTCTATTGGAGGGAGGAAAGAGTGATATAGGACAGTACTTACCACATATCGGGCATCGGAGTTCTGCTATGAGGCTTCGGTTGACTAGGGCCAAGATACCACAATTGTGTCAGATTCCCATATTCAGACTAGACGTCGGTTTCATTCAAGTAAAGATATATATAAGTTTCGACTGATAGTTTCATCGGTCACTGTGATATATATGAGATAACACGACAACACACATGAGCTCACTGATTAATGTTTCAGATACTGTCGTGGTGAAATGCTTGTATTAAGTACTAGTTCGTCATGCCTCCAGAAAGACCAAACTTCAATATATAACGGTTGCTATAATCTATCTGCGATTCTATTTGACATATAGTCCAAAGGACGGCTCTTGTGCGGGAACAGATATGAAATAGAAGTAAGCAAATACGTTAAAGCCTCTAAGGTGACATCTTGGCTCATACAAGAGACAATCCGCTTGCAGTAGTACTCTACCAACAAGCTGCGCTTGTGATCGCAGACAAATTGGATCAGGCAAGCCATAGAATTTGATTTCGTCGAACCTCAGTACAATTGCGGCCAGAGCTCTGAAGCATTAACCTATTCCTCCAGATACCTACTGTAATAGACAAGATTATTGTATTAGCAGAAGATTCTTTGATCTTAATTTCTCAGATATCTAGCAAACTGAAGGTTGATTAGACAGGTTTTCAGAGCATCAGGTGAGCAGCTCAGCTATGTGTGTTACTCTCGTGATGCCTGATCCGCATCCAACAGAGCTCATTTCGTAGTCACGAGAGTAAATAGTCCCTGTTGGAAAGGACTGTCGCGATCAACTGTGCTTTGACTTGCATTTGCGCTGGTTTTTGCCGCAGAACAGCAATGACATATGTTTTCATTTAGATGAGAGGACAGAGATGACACATATGAGAAACATGGCGACTCGGTTTATTGTACATATTTCATATTCTGACTATTTTACAATAGTAATGGGGACTATCTAATGATGCAGAGCTTTTGGTTTGTGAAGATACAGCACATGCTCGTCTTCAAAGAAGCAATAACAAAAACAAGGATTGACCAATGGACTCATGAGCAAGCTTCAAACACTTTTCTTCCCTCAACAACGCCTCTTGGATGACATCGCCAACGCCTCTGACCCTATGTATTAACTTCTCGTCAATTCAATGTCAATCTGGACGACAGCTCTTATGGTCTCGCTCCTGAGAGTCCTGACTATCCACTAGTAGCGGGACCTCCATGTGTGAGGAGTCGTCCATACGGTCCATTCGCTGCTTGCGCCATTGAGGGTCCAGCTGTCACCAAAGTTCCCGCAGCTGGGCCTGCTGCAGTGCTAGCTGGCAGCGGCGCTGGAGCGAGTGGAGGTTGTGCAGGCTGTGATATGGCAGGTGGCCCTGCTAGAGTTGAAGCTGGCGCGATAGGTGGTGCCGGAACAATAGCAGGCAGCTGTCGCTGTGCCGGGCCTTGTTGGCGAGGCGGCACCAAGCCAGCAGCTCGTGCAGCAGCAAGCCGAGCAGCAGTGAATGATCTTCCAGTTGTCGGTCCATGGTTGGGGGTGCCCACCGCGTATGCAATTTGGGGTATGTTCAATGGATTCACCGGATTCTATCTATGGTGGATCGCATTTCTCAACACCCACTGTGGATTGAAGATCCCTCCAAAGGTGGGAACACCGTGCTTCTTGCGAATGTGCTCCTGGAGACCTATCACCCCTTTGGTCCACTTGAATCGTGGCCCAACTGGGCCTTGGCCGTTGCAATCTAGAGATCATGTTAGAGTCTGCTTGAAGAATCGACAGCTGTTAATGGAGAGGAGCACTTACGGCATATTGGGCATCGAAGCTCTGCTATCTCACCTTGGTCAACCGGGACTAGGATTCCGTGGTAGTAGTATCCAGATGCGGTGTCTGACTGCCACTGCATCGCAGTTCCGTTGACCGTTGCGGTCAGCATGGGGCCGTATGGTACTATCACCGATGGGTGAAAAGGCCGTCGTCTATTGGGGCGTCGAGAGCCAGGAGCTGTTTGGGTAGGAGCAACTTGATGGGGAGCAGCAGCGTGACGACCAGAACGTCGAACACCACCTGCCGTAGCATTTGGCGCTTGAGGATTTGGCACTTGAGGATTTGGCACTTGAGCGACTGGTATATGAGCGACTGGTATATGAACGACTGGTACTTGAGTATTTGGTACTTGAACGATTGGCAGCTGAATGTTTGGCACTTGAGCAGGTGTCAGTTGAGGCTGTGCTTGATTTAGACCAGTAGCAGTAGGATCCATGACTGGTGGATGTTGCACGATTGTATCCGATAATATGTATAAACGTTGGTTTCGATTAGGAAGGGGGTGCGGACCAATGATAGGAAGGCCACTTGGGTGCGTATAAGTGTTGTCTGGAGAGAGCGGCCGTGGCTGTTCCATCGGAAGGAGTCCGTAGTTCACACGGTAATTAACAGGACTGTCTTCTTGCTCTTTGGCCTGACCATCGTGTTGCTCAGTAGCCCAGTCATCGTCCGATTTAGTGGCCTGACTATCGTTTTGAGGATCGTCGTTTCCCGAAGAGTCGTGTGGAGGGAATAGCACAGAGTCGCGTTCCATAGCGGAAGTCCAGAATGGCCCGGTCATGGTTTCGGTTACCAGCCAAGGCAATGGGAGAGCTGGCGTGGATTTGGTAAGAAGTGATAGTTTTGAGAAGCGGCCGCGCAAAGAACGACGAACTGTGACACTGATGAAGTATCGTACTTTGAGAACTCTTTTGATTTATAGAAGAAGTTATAGAACTGGGCGTGAAGGAAAAGTCAAGAACTTGGTTGGGAATCGGGATGGTGTGGTAGTAAGAGGTGTAGAGAATGGAGTATAAAATCAGGCTTGGGGCAACCAACGGATTGGATTGGACGGAGCTAGCGAGGTCGAATCGAGGTATTGACGAGGTGAGCTCACCTCGAGAATGTCGGGACATGTACTAAGCCAGAATCAGGTAGCGATTGCTCCATGAAAATGACAATATCAGATATACGCCAACATTAAAGATCCCAAAGCAAGAATTTGACAGTATAGAGTTGGAGATACAAGCTGTATTGATATTAACGGCTATAAACAAGGTTTCCGAGACACCGAACAGAAGCATGTCCGCTTTTATAGTCATAACAGCCATGACAATTCCAGAAGTCTGCTGTACTGTAATAATAACTGTTTGGACAAACAAAGGTCGAACCGCGAGGACAACATCACAAAGTCCTCGTTTCAAATCATGAATAATCCTGCAGTATGACCATCCTGGAATTGTCTATTTCCGTAACAAGAAGTAGCATTTTCAAAGTCGTCCTGCCCATAATTGTCAAACCTCACACCTTCACCAATCACCGATGTGCTCAACCGCTATTCGATAATGATACCAGAAACCGTTCCTGCCGTGGAATCCAAGTGTGCTCGAGCAGCTTCTGCTCGTGCTCGCTCTGTCTTCTTGTGTTCCTTGCGCCGAGTGGTTTGTGACTGTGAACGGAGAGTACTTTTCCGATCCAATCCTTTGGTGTTGAGATTCTTGAGAAAAGGACGGATTGTAATGTCGCGCGGAGCTGCTGGATCCTAGCCAGCACAAGTTGCAACACGTATCAGCCACTCGTAATTAAATCGCACCTTCTGATTCGGGTAGTGGGATAGGCGCATGTGCTCATAGATTCCCTTTAGGCCTTTAGACCATTTGTCCCGACCTTTGTGGCGGCCGTTACCGGCTAGATCACAAGTCAGTTGAAGTTACCGTGGTTAGAAATAGCTTTGGAAACTCACAGCAGATTGGGCATTTGATTTCGATGATGCTGAGATCTTTCAGCTCTACCAAGTTGTTCGAATAGCGCAATTGGGTGGTAGAGCACCGCTCCCATGTCGATGGGTCGGTACTCTCGGGCGGTACAGTATTCCCAGTCTCTGCCTGTTTCGGTAATGGATTTGGAAGATCTTTGATTTCTCTCACCTCCGGGCGCTGTGTAGCGTCCTGAGAAGACATAGCCTGTGAATTTGCCAAGCTTGACAAAGGTCCAAGAGGATGGGCCGCATTATTAGTTTCGGCAGGGTGACCTCCAGATTGAGACGCAATTGAAACAAAGGGAGAAGTTGTCGGGTGAACAGCAGGAGCGATGCTGATAGGAGGCATTGTCCCTAAACGTCGACCTGAATTACGACGCGAGGAAGCTGATGTCAAGAGAGCATTATTGGGAGGAACTGGGGGTGGTGGCATCGAACCATGTTCGGCTTGAGCAGTTACTTGATGGGTAAAACCAGTATCGTCGTTCGAATATTGTAGTGTGGATTGCACATTTGGAGCATAGGCGTTGTTGATGATATAGTGAGGTAGAGAGCTCATCTGAGGATGCGTAGAAGTGTGAGGGTTTCCAGTCGAGAGAGTGCCGGATGCTGCGCCGTCATCTCGAGCAACCGCACCGGAGGGCAGAGCTGAAGCTTGCCTATCTCGATGGTTGGTGTTCTCTTGGGCGTTGCGATCTGTGAGGAACGAGGTCACCATGGCATCGATGGCATTCTGGTCTAGAGAGACACCGCCATTTGGAGCTGGGCGTAGAAGGTAATGGTAGTTGTGAAGTGTCCCTATTACCAGTCGCACGCATTCCTCATGAGATAAAGCGCGATGGCCTGACATGATGATTTTGGGAAACAATGTGATCGACGAATATGTTGTTTGTAGTATAGAAACAGTGAAGGAGAGTCTTTGGTAACGGGGAGAAGGGTGCAGTAAAAAGTAGAGTTGAAGAAAGCGAGGTGAAAGAGATGTTGAGGGAATTTTATAAGAAAGACTCGGAGGATGAACTCGGGGTTAGACTAGCCAGGGTATTGTTGTAATGCCATTGGACTGCACTTGGAGGTGGTATGGCCTGAACCTATGGAGCGTCTAAGGAGGTGGTATAACTTGGGCCTATAAAGAGGTGCTAGAGCGTGAAAGTACCAGCAGTGTCTTCGCAAGACTAGACTCCCAATGTGTCTTGAAATCCTCAATCTCGACTCGCGTTGACTTAAGAACTATAGATACAATGCTTGACGGCTCTAAATAGAAACCTGGACTCTATTGCCATGCTCAGACTTGTTGTTTGACTGCTAACAACCTTGGTAATCGATTCGCCAAGGAATGTAGAGCCATTCTGACTATCGTTTTGGTATAGAAAAGCCTTGAAAGTTCTATCAAGTCTTTAATCTGTCACTCAAATCCAATTCACGTTGTTGATAGTTGGTAACGTTTCATCGTAGTTCGCCACAGGAGTTTTCAAATACCAACAAGATTGAACACTGATCGTCATTATACTGCTATCTGGCATTTGTAAGAGATGTTGAGGGCATCGCAGCTAGAAGGATAAGCGCACATTACATATCGCAGTATTGATGAAATCGTCTGGTAGAATGGTGGCACCATTTACTGCTCATTCGAAAAGTTGGACTGCTGTCGTATAGATTAATGGAAGTTGCCAACGTGCAACTCGCAGCCTTTAGAGGCCCTGCAAAACAGTGGCTTTGTGGAATATTCGAGCGAGAGGTATCGTTTTGAACTGACAGTGACCCGATCGGACCTGGAAAAGACTTTTATGACGGGTGTGCCAAAAATGCGGTTCAGTCAAATCAGAAGCGTGAGCTGCTGTACTCGGTGCAGCAAGCACATGAGGCGGTAGTCCTTGAGAATCAAGTATCGAGTCCTGATCAGCAAAAGCCGTGGCCTTAAAGTGCGCTTCATCGATGCGTGTTGGCGCCGTTCCTGACGGCACCGAGCTGCTTCCTTTCCGATTCCAGACATTTTTCAACCGTATTTGGATACTCACGCCAATGATTGGCTGTATAAAATGTAGACTTGTGCTGTTACAGAGCTGAGGGTCCATTTGGCGCCAGTAATATAAGAATAGTCTCCTTTTATCGTGAAAGGGGACACTGTAATGCCATCATACCTACCTAAGTAGGTACTTAAGTAGGTGATCTGAGGAAGATATACGCATTTAGTAAGATTGATGGTGGCAGGCCGCCTCTTCGTCAATGAAGATATCCAAAACAGCATATATGTTATCGAGTTACAATGCGACGAGTTTCTCCTGCGATGAGGGGGGTTTAAAGATTGTTGAGGGTATGCAACACAAATATCAATTCGGTTTCGCGGCCCCTGAGCCAGGACTCGCCATGTTGGCGTTGATACTCGAATTAGAGGACTAGGAGTCGCAAGATCGAAGACACTTTAAGAAATGTGCCAGAGAGAACAGACATTTCTCGTCCGTCAAAGATGCCCGAAAGCGGAAGTAGAGAACAATTCTTCTGTAATAATACAATAGGACCATCGCTCGATATCAAAATCAATAACAAGAATTCGGATTGTTATGGCATAGTAGTCATACTAGTCCCGATATCTAAAAGCCTCAATGGACGTCCTCACACTAGCCATAATAAAATCAATCCGAAGCATCGCGCTGCTTGGCAGTCATGCATATTTCCATCGTCACAAATACCAGCCGCAAGGCATGGCTAAACCCCTGATTGCACGGATATTTTCGGTCCATGGCGACTGGACCCAGTCAATAGAAATCACCGTCACAGTGCTCAAGGTTTAGGAGGCAGGTGCCGCCTGAGCTCGCACTGCCTTCTTCCGATTCCGCTGAGCCTTAGAACGCAGCGTGGAAGTACGGTCTACTCCACGTGTGTTGGTGTTCTTTGGATATGGTCGCTTAATGATGTCCTGAGCAGTCGCTGGGTTCTAAACAGCAACAGCAGCACCGCATCTAAGAAGCCACGCATAGTCGATTCGGACTTTTCGGCCATGGATCTGGTAATGTGACATTCGGACATGCTCTGCGAGGCCCTTGACACCTTGAGCCCAGTTCCATTGCCCGGTTTGTCGTCCGTTGCCGCCTAAAAGGTGTATTAGATCATGGCCAGGAAAATTTGGGCATATGTACTTACCGCACAAGGGACAACTCAAGGCTTTGACGGAGCCATCTTTTAGCTGTACATAGTTGTTGAAGTGCCGCAATTGGGTTGCTGAACACACCTCCCAAGTTGATGGGTCAGGTACCATGACCTGCACTGTTAAGCCAATTGCTGCTTGTTCGGGTAGCTGTGCCGGAGTTTGTCGTATCACTGGAATGGAAGGAGCAGCGGCGCGATGGTGGACCCGCTGGTTTTGTGCAGTGCTTATTTGAGAGTTTGCGACGTTACCATTCACTACCAGGGTCGGAGCATTCGTGTTGGCTGGCAAGGCTGGGCTTGGTCCTGCAGGATGTGGGAGTGTGGCGCGTGGGTTGCGATCAATTGCCATAGAAGGCATCATCTGTCCAGAAGAGTGGTTGGATGCTCCACCGTGAGCGAATATCTGAAAGGGCGGCAGTATCGTGGGCTGAAGGAACTGATCGAAGCTGTCGTCGCCTTCAGACGTAGCGAGATGTCCGATTACAGAGGTAGTGTCCCAGTGCGATTGCGAGAATGGATGCTGCATATTGGGTGAAGCTGTCAATGTAGTCGACGGGATCTGATCCACTTGCGGGTGGCCGAACGTAATGGTGTTATCGAGAACTGAATTGGGAGAAGGGTCAATCGTAGATGCGGTACTTCCTGGCGTGGCAGGTTTGAACTCCGCGGAGGGACCAGAAGATCCTTGGCTGGATTTCTCATGTCGTTGGTGAATGAAATAGTCCACCATGTCGGCTATGGCATCCATGTTGTAGCTAAGGACACTCATTGACGGCTCAGTATCATTGGGCATGACTGTAACCAATTGATTTGCGGAAACAAGCGTTAGGTGGACCAACTCCATGCATTCTTCACGAGACATGGGACGTGAATCCGCCATCAGGAAGGGGGTGAGAGCTTTTGATGGAAATAGAATGGCTCGATAGGGTAGACGCGCAGTGATATGGAAGGTTGTTTGCAATAATGGATCGCTAGGTGAACAAAGAAGGGTTCTATGGGTTTAAAGGTGGAGAGAAGGTTGTTGTGAAGTGGAAAGGAAGAGGTTGTCGTAAGATGTACGCGAAAAAGTTGCTGTGAGATGTAGGAGAGACTCGGGCCAGGTTAGAATGGGGCCTTTTTGTTATGGCCTATAGGACGCATAAGGAGGTGTTATATAGAATGAACGTTCAGGTGGTCTTTATTGTGGCGTTAACCCGTGAACCCGATGCTATTCCACAAAGCCGCAAATGTAATTGGCTATTGAGTGAAGAGTTCCTGTCTAAAAACAGATACATCTATCCGACTTTCCCACTTTCAGGATCTACATCCCGGGTAGTTTATATGTTTATAAAAATCGTGGTTATTGCACATGTCGAAGGCAATGTAGGAAACCGCAGCGAGAGCAGCTACTAGAAGCGATCTATAGCCGCGAGCGGACCGAGTCAGTCAAATGACAGATCAAAAACTGCTTCTCTTGCCAGGAAGCTGTTTTTTGTCTAGAAATCTACCTGAAACAAATCCTGTGTATGACAAGCCAAAGTAACCAACAGGAGATGCACTGTGCACTCTTTATACGGTGGAAAAACACCATGTGAAATAAATCAAATCGCAAGAACAGTGTTTGCATATTCTCATACTGCTGTCGTTGCTATCTAACAATATTCGGAAAACGACGTTGCAACTGTGCCGCCTCAGAGGTTGTCAAATACTCCGTAGTCCGTCTGCATATCCAGATGACTGCCAAATTCTGCCTCTTATTTTGTTTTCATATACCAAATAACCGGGCAAGCAGATTCTGACTACCCCCGGAACTTCATGGAGAGTCAAAAATAGAATTTTGATGGCGTAGAATTGCGTAAACGCGCAGTGATATATCTCAATTGGTGGAGCTCATCACTCCCATTCTACATATTTGCGCAAACTTGCGAGGCTTCGAATTTCTATCAGGCTAGGATTGCAGCTCATTATCGGATAACGTGAAATCAAACTGTATTGCTTCTGTCTCAAACCCATCATTGTAACCAGAACCACGCTCAACGTCCACAGCAAATACCTTCCTCTGGTATGGGTACCTGGCATATATTCAAGTAGGTCACTATGTATGGTAAAGGAATCCATCAATCTGACTGCGACATTTGGGCAATAATCTCCTTTATTTCTAACCATCAGTATGCACCATTGACTAATAGAATCCTTTCCAAACTCAGAAAGATCGCAAGTTTTAGTGGAGATCACGACCATTTCATGAGGTGAAGTTGGAATAAAGATGGCGCTTGTGTCCGGCAGGGCAAAGCGGGTATGCGGGCCGGTCCCATCATTCTGGCGCAGGACCAATTGCAAGAAACTTGGGGAAGACCATTTAATAACATCTACTTCTCATCGAAACATGGTTGGAAATAATTGCTGCGTTCTGCGACACCAGGATTTGAGGCATATTAGGCTTCGATGCGGAGACAGCTGGGACTCGATTCAATCGTATTGTCGCAAGGCACGGCAATTTTTATGTAACTTTTAGTAAGTCACTTGCTGGATGTTGGTAATTATACAGAACAAGCAGAGAAAAGCAATAATTTTCGTAAATCCGGCGCTATGCACGCGATTAATTCTATTCATCATCATCCTCCTCCTGTTGTCCTATTTCTCCTGCTCCTCCTGTTCCTCCTTCCCTTGCTCTTCCGCAGCTACTGCTTGTGATGCGTTAGGCGCTGCAGCCGCTGGCGCATTGGAGCTGAGAGAAATGGCTAGACGTCTTCCAGCAGACACAGGAGTGGCGGTTGCAGCCGCAGGAACGCGAGCTGAACTGGCCGAGGCGGTCATAGGAGTTGCATGGATACCAGTCGAACTGCCAGGATTGGCGCTTGTATTTGCGGCTGTAATGATGTCCTCTATGGAGTCTGTTAGCAGTGCTGAAGTTTACGGATGTTCGAACTTACCCGCAAATCTGATGAGTACGCTGGGCTCATTGAACGGCTGAATCGCGTTTGCGACCTCACCCATTCGAATCAGCACTAATGCCAGATCCGGATAACGCTCAGCGACTATTGAGGGAGGAGTCGTACTCTCGACTAGAAGATGAAAGAGTACAGGCGACACTACATCCGCGCCTGCCGGGAGAGGACCATTCCAGTTGCCTCGCATGGAGTTTAGGTGTGCTTGCAGAGGCGGCAGACTATTGGCAACCATAGGGCGCACTTGTCGGCCATCGAAAATCGAAAGTGCCCGAGCCAGCATATCTAAGGTGGCGCTGAATTGGGCGTAGCCCTCCATCGGTGCAGATGTGCGGTTTTGATACCACAAACGAGCAACAGGGCGCCAGTACGGCTGGCTCAGACCAGTCTATTCGCACATCAGTAGGAATGCTATAGTCACGCATTAGATGGGAAGGATTACCGGGCTGAAGAAGAGAACAGCGACGACTTCGCCTCTGTCCACCTGCTCGTTGAATTGAGCACACTGGGATTCAGACATCCAGCTCAGTGACATCTCGGCCATAGTTGCGTGCTGGGAATATCAGGCGCAGAAGTATTGAAAGCGGTTTACAGATGACGGTGTTGGTAAGAGATTCCTTGGAGGAGTAAGTGATGAGCGCGCAAAGGCGTGGTGAATGAGAACGAAGAATTGAGCAAAGCAATTCCAGAAACCGGGAGTTGTTGTGAGTTGTAGAAGAAACTCGGGGCCACGCTAGCATGGGATCCTACTGCCATGGCCTATAAGATGAATAAGGAGGTGGTATAGCATGGGCAAATGAAAAGCGTAACGAGGTAGCATAGCGTGGCAGTTCTAGCTGATCTTCATTTCTGTCAATCGCATATTTTCTTCAGAAAGATTGCTTACACAATATACTGATGTAGAGGAATAGAGGCGGAAAGCATTATTGACAACATATCGCATTATGAGCAGCAATGGTAGTAACACATCTATTAATCTACATACAGTTGGGTCCAACTTCCTGGCCATGTATTTCAGGACTCTTCGAGCAACTTTGAGAACAATTGATTGGAGCTAGGGTGAGCAGTATATATTGATATAGAAGAACTAAGCACTAAAAAAGCGGGTGCTTTTAAGGCTAAGGCTGAAACTAAATTGACAATTACAAAAGATATCGAGGACCCCGAACAATAACATCGCCACTTCCAACATTAAGACTTTGCGTATAGTAATAATAATCATAGAGAACAAGAGTGATGTTGGGGTAATGGGGCCAATGGTGATGGTGATCTTTGGAAGCAACAGTAAGAATACCCTAATCCAACAACAAGAAGTTCCCGTCCCATGGGCCACATGTTCGGTAATCTGAGATCAGACTTTCCAGAGATAGCTCTGTCGTTACCTACCCTCCTAATCGATGGTGGCACCGTCGAGTGCGTTCGTCACGTCGGAGGGGCGAAGTGCTTGTGACCGCATTGCCGCCTTGAGTGACTTGCGCTCTTGGATTTGCGATTGAGACCGCAGGGTTGAGCGACGGTTCAGTCCGCGACTGTTTCGATTCTTGGGGTATGGACGTAGCGTAAGGTCTCGCGGTTCTGTTGGATCCTATACTCTCACAACCGCAACACGCATAAGCCATGCAGCATCGATTCTAACCTTCTGGTTCGGGAATTCTGAGAGTCGAATATGCTCCATCAATCCCTTGAGCCCCTGTACCCAATTGACCTTCTTGCTAGTATGGCGACCGTTTCCACCTAATACAACTATCAGATTTCTGAAGCAGTGTAGATATTTAAAAGAGACTTACCACAAATGGGACATTGAATCTCTCGGATAGTGCCATCCGGCATTTGTATGAGACTGTTGGAGAAACGCAGTTTGAACGATGAACAAGTATCCCATGTCGCAGTATCGACGTTCTCTGGTGAAACATGTTCACCAACTACTGCTTGTTCAGGCAGTTGAGTTGGGAGTGCATTGATCAAGCGCAGTTGAGAGCGCGTAGTTTGTGATCCGGAAGAAGTTGCCTCTCGGTTGTGGGGACGGTGTCGTCGGGCCATCGAGCGAGGGGTGATGTTCTGGAATGATAGTGGGCCAACAGCTGTACTCGATGCAGCAAGCGTATTGTAGGGTAGCCCTTGGAATTGGGGGATGGACATCTGGTCAGCAGGAGCGGTGTCCATGAATGAAGCGGTAGTGATGTCTGTCATAGCGTTCAATGATTGCATTGAGCTGCTTGCGGTTGCAATTCTAGAAACTGCTTCGGAAGGCATTCGAGAACTGTTGCTGACATTGGGCTGCGAAGATTGGAAAGTTTGGTCGTTATAGAGCTGAAGCCCCATTTGAGGCTGTTCCACAGGGATATAGTCTTTTGCGATTCCCGTGTAGGATGCGGCAATGCTATCTTGACTAGCCGGGTCTAGAGAAGGCGCGCGTACTTCGGAGGTTTCGCGATGCAATACAGTCTCTTCGTCAATGAAGGCATCCACCATATTGTATATGTTGGCGAAGTGTGGCTCGAGTCCACTTTCTCCTTCGAAGAGAAGTTGCTGAGGATGGAAGAGAGTTCGTAGCACCAGTTGCACGTAAGTGTCGCGGACCATTGATCGAGGAGTCGCCATATCGGCGTCTGTATTGGCGACGGAAGGCGAGTTGGGAGGACTGTGGAACCAAAGAGATGACGAAAAGGCGAAGAAGACGACTTAACCTTCTGGGTTGACAAGGAGAGGAGGATACAAGGCAAAGAGGATGGCCAAAGGGGATGAGCAAAGAAGATAGGCACAGAGGATGGACTTGGTGGGTGTGAGGTTGAGGGAAGATTGTTGTGAGATGTAGGCGAGACTCGACGTGGCGATAGCATGGGTTCTGGTTGCTATGGCCTTCGGAATGATTGAGGTGCAGTATAGGTCGAATGCTTAGGTGACTTTAAATGCTGTACTAACCGCTTATATTCCATCTTGCCGCAGATTCTCTTGGCCATCGATGGTAAGAGCTATATAGAAACGACTTTCTCTCTTTGATGAGCTCACTATTCTATTGAAATTGTAGAGCGCGATCCCTTTAGAGTTGAAAACTCCAGTCTTAATGAGCAACGCCGCGTGAGCATTTCAGGAGCGTATTGTGGTGTGAATCTAAAGAAACATCGCAATAATGACAAGGAAAATGCATTCCGCGTACAGGCTGTGAAAGCTCATCGAAGCTTAAGCCGGTAAATGTCCTAGAGTCCAGAAAACCTTTTCGTTCTAAGCTTATTCTTGAGATTCATGTCCAACCACATGTTGGAGTATGTGGCGAGGCTACCGATTTGGGACACATGCAGAACTAGGCAAAAATGAAATTAGAACACAATTTTAATTCCATGTATTTTATAGGGGTCCGCCAGATAAAGTACACAGAGGGAAGTGGTGATTATGGGTTGTTATGCCCCTGAAATTCACAATATATTCTGTCTCTCCAAAAATCACAGATTACAGCGCATCATATGATACTAAATAATTCAGCTACCTGCTTTTGTGTGCAAATCATTTATGATCTAGCCAATTCCAATACACACACCTGGCGTAATTTAAAGGCAGAGTGAAACATCAAATGGTTACTTGGATTGGCAATAAAAGCACCGTTGACAAACAAAGTAATTCAAATGATAGGATTTCTTCTCGTCGAAAGGAGTCGTGTTTCGGAAGTCTTTTTTATCCCTTTCAAAATCTTGATGAGTAGAAATATTGTCAGATTTCACGACGATTTCATGAGGTGAAGTTGCAATAAAGACGGCGCTTGACGGTGCCGGCAGGGCGGGATGCGGGCCGGTCCCTATCATTCATGGGAAGTAGCAACCAGCGGAAAATAGAAATCGCGCTTTAATAATATTCGACGCTTCATTTGAATGTTTCTAGCAGAAGAGTGGCGCAATCTGGCGATGGGAGTCATAACCAGGTTTTTCAGCAACGAAAGTACTCTGTTCTCAAGAGTCAAGAAGGATATGGCGAACATCGGATCGCCTTCTTTATAGTCACAGACTCACAGGGCACTTCCTTAAGCATGCTACTTGTTTTCCGCAGAATCATTCATTGACTTTTGGTAATAATATAAAAACAAAGCAGGGCCCCTCATAATTACGACTGCCACACAAATTCGCCTCCCTTTACTCCTGCAGTCCAGCCCCAGCCATTCGAATGAGCTCCTGTCGAGAGAGACCTGCCATCTGAAGTGAGAGCAATAGCATGAGGATGGAAGTGAGACAAAGGAAGACACTTACCATAATGCGCATCGTAGTGTCTATTTTTTACTCTTCGTCTGATGAAGCTGACGGATCCGCATGTGACGCGTCAGACCGAGGAGCCGCTGCCGCATCCTGGCTTAGTCGCATGGCTAAGAGTCGGCCAGCAGACAAGCCAGCTGTATTGCTCGGGGCGGTATTGTTACCTGCCTGGGTGTTACTTGAATTAGCAGCGGACGCGACAGTTGCATGGCTTGAACCGGCAGTAGTAGCTGTCTGGGTGATAGCTGAATTCGCAGCGGTGTGTAAATCCCCTTGAAGAATTGTCAGCAAGCATTTCAGAGAATACCAAGGCGAAGCTTGCGCTTACCAGCGAATTTAATGAGTATACTATCCTCATGATCAGGGTCCACGGAGAGAATCTCGTCTGCCAAGAAGAGACACACGGCCTTCAGATCCATGAATCCGGCAGCAACGTTCGATGGTGGGATGGTGCTGTGGATCAAAAGATGAAAGAAGACGCGGAGAGTCACGTCCACGCCTGCTGGTGCCAGAGGCCAAGAACCTCGAATGGAGGTAAGGTGTTTGTCAATTGAAGTAAGATCATTCGCCAGCATGTAGTACACTTGGTCGCTAGCAAATGTGGAAAGAATGCCAGCTAGGCGAGTGAAAATTACCCAGTGCTGTTGATAAGCCGGGAAGACAGCACCCGGAGCCTTTGGAAACCATAAGCGAGCTACAGGGCTGCGCTTCGAGTGGGTGATATCGCTCTATATGCGAATTAGGACGTTATACTCATCTCCAAAGCACTGGGAGAACTTACATCGCAGTAGAATAATACCACAACGAATTCACCTAGGTCAACTTCCTGGTTGACTTCGTTGCATTCGGATTCGGGAATCCAACTCAGTGACATTTCGGCCATGATTGTACCTTGTAGCAGTCGAACGTGTATAGAAGACGGTGCAAGCAGGAGTCAAGACCTGATTCTTGCGGTGGCGAAAGGTGGTTGGTGATATAGAAAGTTGAAGGTGTAGGAAGAGGCAGAGGGATATTAAACACAGTGTGCTACTGCGGCATCATGTCATCTGAACCGTGCTCTTACCGACAGGAAAGAGCGACCGGATAGAGCTATAAGAAAGAGCGAATAAGCTCTCGTGGGAGGTGGAAGGGTGTTGAATTATAGGAAAGAGCGCTTAGGGTATCGTGAAGTCAGGAACAATGAAGCCACCATGTTTAAAAGCGTAGGTTTTCAAGGCAAGAACCACTAATGCATGTCGCTCAAGGGAAAACGCTACAGAGCGCAGCGACCTTTACTGGGCCTAATAAGGTCTCCACGTGGAGGGAAAGATAGACCAAGATGCGTGGTAATTTATCAACGTTGCCATAGAGGTCAGTCGTATAATTTTTGTGGAAAGTACAAAGGGCATGGATTGGGGGTTAGTTTCCAAGCGATTCCAAGCAGTTCCAAGCTGAGAGAATCGAGTTGATGGTTGACAGAAAGAACCGTATACATTCCAACACTCCTAGCTCTTGACGAAGTGAAAATAACCAGGCGTCTTGTCGTCGCTTATATACCGAGTATTTTGGACAGCCACTATATAGCAATGGGCTCAAACAAACTTTGTCAAATGCAATGTATTCATTTTATCATTGGGCTAAGTCATGAGAAAGAGGCAGCTGATGCTATCTACACAATTCTGTAGTTGTCTGCCACGGAGCGAACCTCTTTGGAGAAAACGACGTCTGCGTTCGTGCTGATAGCTGAGACATTTGATACCTGATATTTGTTAGCATTCGCTTGGAAAGGACATGTGAGATACTTACATCAACATCAACATATGGTTTGCTCTTTGAGAATTGAACCGCCATTGGGAAAAATTCGGACTCGTCAGAAGCTTGAGCCTCAAACTCGAAAGAGCCGCTGGCATTTTCATCATCCACAGAACCAATGGTCCAATCTATGCTATCACCAGAAACCTCATACACAGCATCAAAGCTTGATACTGCGGGTTCACTAGTTTGGTAGGGGATGGAGACAAGAACATCCTTCAAAGGATCACTACCACCCCATTCGTACTCGACCGTAATGTTCCACGTGTTTCCACCCGCATCGTTCACCCAAACATTGAATGTGATGGGCGTATCCTCGACGTTTTCGGCTTTCGGTGATAACTTCCATCGCATGACGCCAATTGACTGGTTTGCTGGGAAACCCTGACCAGCTTGTGCGATCTGAATGACTTTTGAATTCTTGAAGAGAGCTTTGTCAACTTTCGGGTGCGCCATCAACTGGGCCCCATGACTATCACCCACTGCAAGATTGAGTTTGACTTGAGTAAGTTTTGGATCCGTGATGCGAAGATGTAGATCACCCTTGACTTCGAAAGATTCCAGGGAGCCTTCTCTGCTAACCTTGGCTGATATGGTCTCTGCTATGGTGATATGTACCGGCTCACGGTCAAAGGTTGATGAAGAGGCGAGAGGTGTTGCGGCAGCCGTTGGTGTAGTTGCTTGAATTGGAGGCGGTGAGAGTTCGGCTTCAGGTCCAAGTTCTCCACGGATTTGTTCGAATGCGTTTGTTGTTTTGGACTTTTTGCCCAGTTGCATACCTTTTCCGCGCACTGGTACCGACCTTGACTTTTGTTCCGATTTATAGCTGTCGTAGGTATCCGGTACAGATTGTTGCGCCGCAGGAGTGTACGTTGGATAGTTTGGTGCCCGGGGAGCCATTCCACGACCAGATCTTGCCATTTCCTTCCGTTGCATTTCCAATTGTTTTGCCTTGCGTTTTCGTTCCTCGCTGGCTTCGAGTTCCTTGTTCTAAGAGGAAATGTTAGTGGCCATCAACAATACAGCAAACAAGGTCCATACTCTTGCGATGATTTCTTGGATTCGTTCCTCGTGGCTCTCCATATCCAAAAAGGTCTTGATTTGACTCAGGGTCAAGTTTTCCCGGTAGCCCAATGTAACCAATTCATCAAATGCGCTTAGCAACTCAAACGAGTGTCTAAGAATCTCTCTTTCGTCCAAGGACTTGCAAATTGTGGAGACGACTTGCGCGAAGAGGTGTAACGAATCGATGTCTTGGAGGATATTGGATTGACGGTTGGTAATTAGGACCATATAGAGCTCATCTAATGGCTGGTATACGAAGCGGACATTGTCTTGTTCGACAGTTGTATGCTGGCTTCCAGAGGCGGCCAACTTGGGAAAAGACGCGAGCAGGCCTTCGATTCGTGACTTTTGCATCTCCCGGAATTGTCTTGACAGAACAGCTTTTCCGCCTCGGGTGCATATCGAAGCTGCGAGTACAACCTAGCTCAGAGGTGAGTTTCTTGACACGAATGTTAGATCGAGAATGGCGTACCATCTTTACGACTTGAGAGTTTTGGAGGAAGGCGTGATAGAGAGCAGGAACAAGGTAAGGCGACAGTAGTAAATAGGGCGCCAACCGTGTGATGTGGTCAGAATGATCAATTGAACAGCTGTTGTCTTTGGTATCCAGGAGAGCATGAAGTGTGGCCTTGAAGGTTCAATGGGCGGAGTAGCCCCTCCACTATTACAGGGGGTGGGATTCCGTTTGGCAGATGCTGAATAAGCGTCTAGCGTGATTTCTGCCTGCAACTTTCCAAAGGGAATTGCCCCTGCCCGATCTGGCCTTTGTTCCTCTCTTTGGACAAACTCGGAACTCATCCAGTCACCACCAACCAACCTAAGAACGCTCATTATTTCATTCACCCTCTCTTTGTCACCATCTTCACTTCACTCCTCCTACTGGGCAGCGTTAGCAGCCCAAATCGTGCACCCTCGGAGAACGCCGTAGGATCAGATCTCTTCCTATTCGGGCTAGAAAGCCAAAATCCTGCAAATGGCGCTAGAGCTTAGCTAAAGTGACTAACGTAGGATTTTGGCACAATAATTAGCGTATCTTTTACCTATTAAAGCCTAGCGTAGTGTATATTTTAACGTTATATCAATTTTAGTATAGTTCTATAGAATAGTATTGTTGTAAAGATTGTAAAGTAATTTGAACGTGCTATACGCGTTAAAGGCAAAAGAAATAATTAATAATACTAGAATTAATCTAGATATAGTATATAATTGTACTAGATATGTAGAAGAAGCTAAATTTAAATAATCTTATCTTTATTATTAGTAATTCTAATTAAAATATAAAATTAATAACTATTACTAAGTAATTTAATAGTAATGTTGTTTTAAATCCTATTAAACTAAATTAATCTTAAGCTTTATAATCCTATTAAACCTTCTTTACTATATTTAGAGTATTCTAAGGATACTTTACTACTATTACTAGTATTATTACTATTAAAACTATAGTATATTTAACCTACTTTAAGATTAGTATTACTATATACCTTAATTCCTAGTACTTACTAGCTAAATCTATACTACTTTAACCTAGAGACTTAGGTTAAACTAGATACTTAGGTTAAAGTAGAGACTTAGCTTTAGGATACTAATTATTTATGCTTAAATAGCTCTACTAAAGAGCTAGATAGCTTTATATAGGATTTAATATCTTAGAGCCTAATATAGGCTCTTTATCTCTTGTCTATATAGGTACCTACTACCTAAAATACTACTATAGAGCCCTTAATATATTAGGCTACGCTAGTAGTTACTAGGACTTATACTCCTACCCTAACTCCTACTGCTAGTTTAAGCGCTTTAGTAGGTAATTATATAGGTAGGAAGTAAGGTCTAGTATAGAGATAATAATATTTAATAATTATATTAATATGTGTATTAAGGTAAAAGGAGAGCTTTAGTAGTAATAGTAGCGACGCTATTACTAAATAGAAGATATAGTAGTAGGCTAAAGTTACTAAGTAATATAAATCTATTTAGGGCCTCTAAGATAGTCCTTTAGGATAAGTAATTTAGCTAGTAATTAATTGTACTTTTCTTTAATAGTGTTAAGAACTAAAAGATAAGTTAGGATATAATATACTAATAGATAAATTCTAACTTACTCTAAATGCCTTTATAGAAATATATAACTATTACTAAACTAGAGTATTAATAAAGAAAGCTTCTATAAATATTATTAAGTAATGTTATAAAGAAGCTATAAAATTACGTAATAAATTATGTAAGATATATTTAGAGCGTTAAGTGCTTCTATCTAGTGTTTAATAGGAAGATATTATAATAATTACTATTAAACTAGAAGATATTAAAGATATTCTTAAAACTTAGCTTTTAATTACTTTTAGTGTAGATTACGCCTCTATAAAGGAGTTAGTTCTACTTATTTAAACTTAACCTACTATAATGCTAGTTCTAGCGCCTATATATAGAACTTAAACTTCTATATTTAGGGTTAATAGAATTATAGGTATTTATAATAGCTTAGTTTAATAGTTAGAATGTCTTAATTTAAATAGGTCTAGAACTTAAGATAATGTAGTTATTAGTAATAGAATTAGTAGTAGTAGTAGTAGTAGTAAAGGAAGTAAAGTTGTAGAATTAAGGAAAGAGGTAAGAGTAGCTTACTTAGAGATAACAAAGATAAAGAAGTTATTAAGGGAGTCTTTAGGTTAATTATAGTTATAAAGGTTAAGCTAGTGTTTTCTATATAAATTAGTAGTAAAGGTAGAATCTAGTTTTTATAGAAATGTTATAATAAATACTAAAAGCTTTAAAAGTATATAGAAGGGTTAAATAATTAGCTAACTCTACCCTATTAACTTCTCTTTCTTTAGTAAGAATATTTAACTTTACTCTATAATATCTACTTCTTTAATAACTACTACAACTATTTTATACTATTTGAATTGTCTTTTTATAGATAATCTAATGGTATCCTGCTATTAAATATACTACTAGGATTAAGATATCTATTAATAGTTAGTAGATTTACCCTAAAGTGCGTAGAAATAATATTTCTATAATAATAGGTATAGTAGTTAGTAAGTAAGAATGACACTGCTATATACGCTCTAACTAGTATTAATTCTATCTGTAGGCTTAACCTAAAATTAGATGTCCCTTCCTTAAATAAGGCTTTTATATTGCTAAACACCTGTTTTATATATACGTAGTATTTTAATGTTTCCTTATTCTATGCCTTCTGTACTAATGTAAGAATTCCTATATAGAGAGATATTATTAGGTCGTTATTTAGATATGCTATATTGCTATATAGTAGTAGTTTTTAGCCTTTATTAAATATCTAAAGAGGTAAGTTATATTTATATCTAGACAGAATTAATACTAATTGTTTAAAGTTGTTCTTTAAGACCTAATATTAATAATATTCCTAGATTATTTAAACCCTCTAAATATAATAAATCTATTACTATTATTAATCCGTTAGGGCAATAAACTATTTAGTATTTAATATAATGTGCTTTATTATATCTAGAATATAATAACCTTTAGATATAACCTATTAGCTTATAGATATTAATATGCGTACCATTAATATAACCCTAGTATATATTACTACTACTAGCTTTATTAATTATTTTGCTATAGGTATAGATCTATTATAGATTTAATAATAGGTAGAATCTTAGTAGGGTATTAGCGTATCTTTAATTAAGATAAGTTATAGTCCTATTAAAGCACTTCTTTAGATATATAGCACTTCTACTAAAGTGCTAATAGATATCGTTATAAGTGTGGATTTTTAATAACTTGTATAATACTATATAAAGTAGAAAGGGCCCTTTCTATAGTAGCTTTAGGCGATTAGGTAAGGGAAGATTCTTAAGATTAAATAGCTCTACTAGCTCTAGGATTTTATACTTCTTAAATCTATTATATACTAATTAGTACTATAGATATTATCCTCTATTAATTCAAAGTAATTACTAATATTCTACTATTATTAGGCAATTAGATCTATCCTTTAGATTCTAATTATAGTAAATATATTCTAGTAGAGGCCTATAATATTGTTCTTAAAGCTCTTTTTCTATAGTAATATATAATATTAATAGTACTACTACTATAGTAGTTATTATAGTTAATTCTTCTTAAAGAGGATCTATTTTAGATATTATTTAATAAAATTATAGTTAAAATACGCTAGATTATGATCCAAAAATAAGTATAAGGGAAATTTATATAACGCCGTTTATCCTTGCGTAATAATACCTATTTACACCACTAGCGCGGATCACGACTCTATTAGGTTAGTACTGAATTCCTCCTCTACAATAATCGTGCAGGAATCCTGCACAAATCAGAACTGCTAACGCTGCCCACTGACTCTATCCTCATCCATGTTGCCCGCCACTTTCATCGACAAACCCCATTCTCTGCGCTTTCATCAACCCTCTAAATCCCGATACTGCGTTCCCTCTACCCAAGCCATATAACTCCCCTTCCTCTCTTTAAGCCAACGCGTACGCACGCGTTTTCTTCATCTCCTCCTTCTGTAAAGACTATAACTCCTTTTCAACGCCCCTCTATCCTCGATACGAACGTTTCAAACGCCGAACCCCGACTTACAATAACACGACCCCACCCAAACCTTTCAAGCTTACAAGCTCCACTCCAGAGACCATGTCTCCGCCCTTTGATACCCTGCAACCCGACCCTGATGATATTGACCTGGAAATGATTTCGAACAACGACCCAACTGATACTGGACAACACGAATCGACTGACATTGACATTGATCTGGAAGACCTCGATAACATAGTAGTTGACGGAGCCACCCAAGATGAAGATGAAGATTTCACCTTGACTGATGTTCAACATCAAGAAGACGCAGTTGTTGACGACACCTACTACCAAGATGAGACCATCGACGAAATCATGTATGAAGATGATGGTGACCTTGGTGTAGCTGTACAACCAGAACATACTTTCGATGAGCAGATGGACGATTTCACTGCTAATGGAGATGATGCAAACGCCGACACGAATGAGACCTACGATAATTTCGACATAGATTTCTTCGATGAAGAGCCAGGCACTACGGAACAGGCAAGCAATACCGTCCAAGACCACGTCCAAGACTCCCTCTCTGTTACAGACCCAAATGTGCTCGCTCACACTAATGAAGCCATTCCGGAACACGATCGGATAGCTAGCCATGTAGATTTGGAGCCCCTTGTTACGGATGTAACTGACACCTTGATCAAGCCAAATAGCACAAACACCCAGGTTACCGATGCCTCCCAGATCCACACTGAATCCCAGATTTTCGCCGCAGCGACTAATACAGACGTGAATGATCACGATAATCAACCTACCAACGAGAATGTGATAAATTCACCAAGTTCCAAAGAAGCAGAGACAGCAGAAGACGACGTGTCAGGTGAATTTACCAACGAGAATCCAGAGGAAGACTTTTCACACCAAGACAATGAAGGTCAACAGGCCAATGAGCATGAAGGCGAGAACTTCGACGATCAATATCAAGATGGCCAGTTTGTGTACAATGCCATCATCCAGTGGCAGGACAACACGATGTGTTTATTTCCACCCCTTGTGGACCCAAACCTCCCAGACCAGTACCTGTTGGATGATTCGAACCTAGCCAAGAGACCACTCTCAGACCTATTTCGTGAATGTAGAGAAGCTCTTGGCGATCATGTCAAGTCTGATTACATATTGTGTATTGATGTCGACAGCCTGGATCTGAACATTAGTGAGGTACGTTTGTATTCCAATAGCCCCCATTGACTTTGAATCACACTAACAAATTCAGGATCTTTCTGATTGTACCACGGCAACCATTTCGCAGATCATTGATGTGTACCATCATTTGAACAACAATGACGAAGTCTATGAACTGGAACCTTTGACTCTCACTCTATTCCAAAAACCTAAACTAATAACTGCCCTGAATAATCTCGCCAGAATTGCGGAAGAAGGTCGAGGCTATGAGACCTTCCGTGACTATCTGCACTCACCCGATGGAAGCGTGCTACAGAATGATTTACCTGTTACCGAAGGAGTTGCTGAAGGTGTATCTACGATAGAAGAATCAGTGACCGAATATGCCGCACCAGAACTGACGGAGTACACCGAGGCGGAGGATGTGGATCACCAGACGGAGGACTATAATCCTGATGAGCCCATTGGCAGCAAGGGTGTAGTGGATATAGCTGCCCAAGAACCCGAGTCAGTTGAAGAAGTTCAACCTCCTGCCAGAAAAGACGAGATTGATTATGACGACGATGATGATGAAGCTGTTCCAGCAAATCAAGAAGAAGAAGAAGAAGTCACAGCATATCAAGAGGGAGAAGAAGATATAACAGCGCCTCAGGAGGAGGAAGATGTATCAGCTACTCAGCAACCAGAAGTATATGTGCCAGCGCCTCGGCTGCACCCCGAAGCTAAACAGACTGGCATTCAAAGCGCTGTCCAACCTCAAGACAGCACGAAAGACATTGATGACGATCTGATTGATTACTCGGATGACGAAGAAGATGTCCCAACTTCACGATCTTCCACTGTTCAGGGAGATAAATCAGCACATGAAGATGGTACGGCTTCAAACCCCTCATTCGCACTTGATCAGTTTCTAATGGATGGACCATCAGATACCGTGCCAGCGGATCAAGCAGCTGCAGATACGCAACCGCAATCCAACGGGAAAACAAACATGCGCTATGCAGATCCAGTTGTGGTTGAGGAAGATGAAGATTTCCTTCTGGATCTTGATGACCCTGATCTACCATTGGACGCTACCAAGGTGAACAGTGAGCAGGTCGCCGAAACTTATGATGAGACTTATGGATTCGATGCCGCACCTACAGTGGACACTGCTACTACGGGTGACATTGCCCAATTTGCAACGGAAGAACCCCTGGCAGACGAGGATAATCTCTTTGGTGACGATTTTGACTTTGGACCCGAGGATGATGTCGCTCAAAACACGAGCCACGGAGACGATGGTCTGAATGTTAAATTAGGCCAATCAACAATACTTGGAGATTCCAAATCCAACTCTCCTTCAGCAAAGCGGACTTTCGAGCAGCATTCAGAGGATGTTCCAGAGATTAGCGAGCAAGGTCAGTGCTCACTACCCAATACATCATCTTCACAAGCTAATCACAATGCAGATGTCAAACGAGTAAAGTCAACCTGATCTTTCAAAGCTTAGCTAGCTTTGTGAAGCTCCGGCTAACCTTCCAATACATCTTGCTACTGTCTCTGGTACCCTCTGGGCACTCTTGGACCGCCAAACTGATATTTAGTCGTGGCTCGGGTGTTGAGTTATGCGCCCTCAACTTAATCTGTGTGTCAGTTGTCACACTGCTGTTGGCAATACTTCTGTTACCGACTGACGGTTTCGCATTCGAACACGCCTCTTGTTACGCTATCTCTCGACATCTACCGCACATGCACATCGGCAACTAACCTCCAGGACAGGACAAATTCAGCGTTCAACGATAACAAGTAAGTACAGCCCGCTAATACTAATGTTCTAGGTCAGCTCTCTATCCCAACATTCTTCCCATGCTTAATGCTATGGCACTATGATTCTATCTTTTCACGTCCCATGTCCTATCAAAAGGAAGGTCGACTATCGTCCTCAATATTGAAGAACGATACAATTGGGCTTCGGGGGATGAAGCACTACAAGAGCATTTTCAGGGCGTATATGGCTATAAGCCGTAC
This sequence comes from Microthyrium microscopicum, assembly GCA_010405405.1. Taxonomy (NCBI): domain Eukaryota; kingdom Fungi; phylum Ascomycota; class Dothideomycetes; order Microthyriales; family Microthyriaceae; genus Microthyrium; species Microthyrium microscopicum. Next base: position 1,230,707 of record MU004231.1, read on the forward strand.
GCACCATGACTTCACAGGGTTAGATCCCCTACTTTCAGGTTTCATTCACATATGTATAGTAGGTGTTGTTTTGCGCTTGTAGGTTCAGGAAAAGGGCATTGAAAAGAGCAGGTGATACCCAGCCCGGTCATTTTGTTTTGCAGCTATCATTCTAGGTATCAATTTATCATACAAATTTTTAAGGTGTTGCCCATTTCTCACAGCTACTATGTTGCCACAATGTTGCAGGGTTGAAAAACTGGTCGTGAGCCCGTATCAATTTAAAATTATACATGCTCGTTTCTGTGTTTGCTTTGATCCTCTGGAGTGAGCTAATTTACCATATGTCAGGAAAGGACAGTATGCTCATGCTGTAACCATCTGCATTATGATAACGGTTTATGCAAAGAGTAGGATCATTTGTAGACATTGGAGCGACTCTTAACTTGAGGGATTTAGGATAATATATTACTGTCTAGAAAGGAGAGGAACGGGATAGGAATGGCCGGTGGATGCCAAATTGTCCTCAGTATTCCCAGTCTCACATACCAATACTCCTGCTGCAAATTGAAATCCCCCCTCCGATCTTCGATGTCGATCTCACGGTCGCCGCTGGAGGATGTATCATAGTTCGTAGGAGTGGTTGAAGTGATGTTATCGGTGTTGGTCAACTACGGTTCCTGTGCCTTTTTCGCTGTTGTTCCATCATCTGGAAGATCGGTTGAGCTTTAGTGTCGTCGTGTCCGTCTAGTATTAGGTATGTCGTATTTGACTTTCTCTTTAGTCCCATAGATCCACTCCCGAATAGCTTGCTCTATATATGCGCGAGGCACACCTAAGCTAAGCGCATCTCTCACACCTTGGTGCATTCGATCGCGATACTCCTTCGAAGGTGTACTTAGACCGAACAGCTCCTGATAATATGTCGTTACGTTCACGTTACGTACCGGCGTTTGTTGTACATCGACCGCTGGTAATTTGTGGGTCAAGTTTAGGGGCTGGAAGTTGGCGGCTGGCCAGAAGTCTGCGGCGTAATGTGTCTTGAACCATCTTGGTTGCGTTTGCGTTCTATGACGTTGATGGATCATGGATTCGTCTGTGTCTTCGAGCTGATAAACCAGGCCCCATACTTCAGGGAGGAGTTTCCATGTAGAAGCAATTTCTTTGTTGCTCTTCGTGTGCGCAATATTGGCGATGCCTCTCTCATTGAGCATCCAGCTAATACCTGGCACGCGCGCGACTCCCAAGTAACGCGCTGTTGAACATCGTTTAGCCATTTGATTGAGACCTAGGTTGGTTCCATAGGCCAGATACTAGAATTCGCCCTTGGGAGGCTCAACACGACTGTTGATTGCTGATGACGAGATCCTTGAAGAGGTGGTTGGTAGGGTTGTAATAGGATTTGTGTATGAGATCGTTGCCGTCTCTGTTGAATGATGCGAAGAAGTGTAAGGGTTACCAAGCGATTGCGCGACCTAAGCGCAAGCAAAGAGGATCATTTGAACGCGAGCCATGATTATTGTGAGGGGATTTCCAAAACAGGCCAATGATAGAGAGATGCAAGATAACAAAAGACGTAAGCTAACAAGGAGACGGTGAATGCTATCGAGATATAAGATGATAGAGAGAGACGAGAAGATAAGAGAGACGCAAGAAGATAAGAGACGAAGATGGCGAGTCTTTGAAGCATGAACGTGGAGGAAAGAGCTGTCCATACTCTAAACCAGCAGCATCTACACTTGCTTCTTGTCAATACGACCGGACTCGGTAAGTACCTGGTCTCAACTGCCACTTAGCCTTCCATGAGATTCATATCATAAGAATAGCCTTGGGACAGTCACAAAACGGATTAAAAAAAAAAACTTGAGATTAAAGCGGGTATCTAGCGGACGAAGTAGTGAAACTCCAAAGTGTTATAGAAATGTATTGTCCTCTCTTTTCGAAGTTGCTTCAACTGACGGTTGTAAACATTACCAGATAAGATATCAGTCGTAGAACACATAAGTGTATTTTTGTCATTCATACGTTAACAGCCGCTAAGGTCTATCCGTAGCCGCTGCACCAGCCGCGGTGTCTGCTCCCAAACAGTCCAAGTCGAAGACTCTGAACTGCCGCAGATCACTACCCAGCAGAACGCATAGTCGCCGCCCCTGACGACCATTCACTTCGATGCGCACTGGCTGGAATCCATCCTCATCAGTAAATGACATTCGTGTCGCAATTTCCAGAGCATCATCAGTCAACTCGATGTGCCCGTTGACTTGAGGCGCCGAGCCAGATGGCCACTCCATGCTTTTTGCAGACCCGTCAATGCGGCTGAAGGCAGGACCGACTTTGGAGGAGTCCTTGTCGATAATTGGAATGGCAACAAGCCTCGAGGCAGTTGCAGTTTTAAGCAAGACCAGCAATTCATGATCATCCACGAATTGCAGATCCTTGACTTGGCCAGGTAGCTTCACCAAGAAAGCCTCAACCTCTTGTATGCCATCATTCATATCATCCAGAATATCAGAGTGCAGAACACGACGGACTGTGACCACTGCCGGCTCTTGCTTTGTCGTGGTAGCCACATACGTCCACAGAGCACCAGCTGGAGTCGAGTCACTGACCGCCATTCGCATATCGCAAGACGCGACCTCAACATCGCCATTCTCAAGCACGATTGCGCCCGGTATCAGCGCGTTAGCACGCTGCCATTCAGTGATCTGCTCAATCAGCGCAGTATTATGCTGGCACCACTCGTTGTGATACGCCAACAATTTGAGCATCTCCTTCTTATGCGCCTCTCCGTTCTTGAACGCTTCAAGTGCTTGTCGGACTACCTCATAGATGTCCGATTTGATTAGAATGGTAGGTGCATCAGCTGGCGGGCATAAGAAGGCATCTAGTTTGCTTCCATCAAGTCCAGACTCGATATAAGACAACACCAGCGTATGGTCAACACCAGCATCCCGCTCTACAAGCTCCTGGCCTGCCTGAGTCGCCGCGTCCGCGGTCTGTACTTCAATTTGGTGACGCAGCCATTTTGAAAATGTAGCGAAGCGTTTTTGCTCGACGCTGGCGAATAGTAGCATGTGATGCGCGAGGAGACGCATACATTTGATAATATCTTGAATGATGAGGAAGGACGATATTGGCACGTCAAAAGCTGGGCTATGTTCGTAATATTGCGCCAGGCCTTGTAGATTGGCGAGGACAACGCTGCAGCGATCTAGCGCAGGGAGCAGATTTTCTTGTAGCAGTTCGATGATTTTGGTGTGGCCTTGTGTGATGGCTTGATCCCAGCGCTTGTGGCCACGTTCAGCAAGCTCGTCTTTTAGCCATTCGTTCATAGTTTCTGAGCAGTAGCCTGTGGCAGCTAGTTGGTAGAGGCTCTCGCTGAGGCTGGGCTCGTTTTTTTCGGCGAGAGATTCGCTGATGTTGGCTTGGAAGCGGGAGGGGAGGTCGTGAGATGTTTTCCAGTGGTGGTAGATGGCGAGGATGGATTCGCCGACGTATTTGACTAGAGTGTCTAGTTGTGCTGTTTTGTAATCAATGAAGCTAATGTTTTTGCCTGCCTTTCTGAGGAATCGTAGCGATATGGGAACCAAGGCCAGAACTGGATTCTTCGTTCCCTGCTGTATCTTCGATAACACCACATGGCAGTGAGCTAGAGGATGTGAGTAGTGCTTGATATACTCAATCTTGTCGTCAACAGCAAGACCAGGCAGTGCGATACTGCCAATGCTCAACGAGTCGTAAACGATCAACTGCACAACACCGCTAGCATTGGACAGCAAGAACGTATTCAAAGCATTGAGCTCCCTCGACGAGCCTCTATGCAACGCAGCATCAAGCAACGTCTGCGACGCAAACAACTCCGCCAACGACAACTGCCCATTCTTGTACGCCGAAGAAGGGAGCACCGCAAGCGTAGGCAGTTTAGGCATCAACTCAGTCGCATCAAACGTCGCCAACTGATCTGGCAATTCCGCCGGCAAATCCAGCTTCTCCAAATCCGGTTCACGATCCAAAAAATCATCAGCCGAAACAGCCTGCTTCTTGGAATACGAACCCAGCGACTCGCCATTCGTCTTCGTCCGCGCTCTCGCAGCCTCAACATCAAGCAAACTCATCCCCCAGCCCAAACACATCGCCGCATTCGATCCAGTAAACTGGCGAAAATTCTGCAATGCATTGCCCGTCTCTGCTGAAACCACATCGACTTCGCCATCGCTCCACGAGACCGCAATGTATTGACCCAATGAACCATCAGCAAATCTCCATATCACTCAGAGTACGCGCTTACCATTATATTTCCAGCACAAAGAAGTGACTTTAGTATCCTTCTTCTTGCGTTGAACGCTGAAAGCGCGCTGCCCGCTAAGGCGGAACACCTCGACGCGTTCGTCGCGGGTGACGGTCGCGATCAGATCCATTGTGGGGCAGCATCGCAGCAGATTGGGCTGGACTTCCTGTCCCAGTATCTTGCTCACTATGAGCGATCGGTTTTCCGTCTTCTCATCCGCCATTTTGAGGAAAGGCACAGGAGTTGGTGTAAGATGTTGCCATGGGTGTTGTTTGTTGCGGAAGAATGGGAGTACAGCCAGCTCCAAGGAGCAAAGTAGAGTAGTAGTAAGTTGGATATCGTCCAAATTCTTTATTACGCACGAAGCAGCCTTTATTTTTTCAGGTCATGTTTAGGCCTCCATTACTTCACTCGATTCAGGCAATTAGAAATGAAAGCTCTTCGACCTGGGCGGCCGCAATTTTGGAATGTCAACCATCTGCGGATAATCGCACTCATTCACATCACAAGGAAACCAACAACTTTAATAATAGATTCTTTTCTCAAGCGAGTGACTCGGCATCAGCTTCTTCAGCCGTCGCCATGTTTTCATTCCTGTTGTACAAACTACAATTGGGCGAATTTTTTCAAGCCCATTTAATACAATATTCGCCAATCTCCGTCCCGCCTTCCAATATTCTTATGCCGTTACACAATATCTATAGTATGTACAAAAGTCCCGGGGTTCCAAAAGGGGCACCTGTTCCCGTCACAGTGCCAAAAACCGAATAGAACCATCCTCCATCATTGTCCTACAAAGGATGTTGGGGAGGTTCTGGTCTAAACGGTGTCGAGAAAAATAAAGGTGCAGCCTCCATGGAGGCGCGGATTATTGCTGTCAACGAGCAATAGTTGCCGAAGTGAAGAGGAGTAAAAGGTGTAAAAAACATTACGGTTTAAGCGGCGGCTATAAGCACGCCGAATAAGTATGCCGTTGGTGTGGGTATAATACGTGCCCATAAAAAGAATGTAGGGTTGAAGTGAAAAGAAGCATGTAATGAGTGTGGTAGACCTGCCACAGACCTCCGGGAGGGTGAGAAGTTAAAGTCATGTCGTGTCTAGTCGAGTCTAATTGAATCCTTGGGCCCGGAGACAGGTGTTGTCACCTTGTTGGGCCAAGTCAAGATGAACGCCGTGAAATGCTATGTATGTGGAAGGGAAAGACCATCAAGCTGTCGTTGTGCAAGCCGATCAATTTGGTGCTCTCAGATCCCAGGTTGGTTTTAACCCAGCCATGATATCTGTTTTGGTGCCAACCAGTTGCTTTGGAACTCGACTTATGCGGTATGCGCCGGCACGAATGTATTGTTGATTAGATACTCCACTTCGGCCACTGCGGATACTACCCGCATCGCTGCCAGTGTCAGTGTTACGTAATCTAGACGGCGGTGCAAAGTCCAAGTTGTTGAATGATCTTGAGTTTCGAAGCTTGTGACTAAAAACGTATTAGTAATCGTCGTAGTATATCTTTGAGACTGTGAAACACTTACGGGCTGGGCATCGCAGAGAGATCATCAAACGATGAATTCAAGGGCACAAAGGCTCGCACGCCAGGGGAGTACGGTCGTTGCATGCCCATCGGGCTGTCTGGTCGTCTACCATTCTGTCGCTCTCGGTAAGACACAGGAGGCGCAAAGTCTGCAGCACCGAAAATCGCATCATCATTCTTAAGCATACTAGGAGTAGGAAGTGATGTCAGCGGTTGTGGAGGTGGCATGGGACGTCTATTTTGTGGCCGACCACGACTAGTAGCATTACTCATCGCAGACGGTGCACGACTGTTGCCCATAGAAGCTGGTCCACGAGGAGGCGGCATAAAGGAGCCTGCGTTGCTGGTAGCCCGACTTCGTCCCCGTGGTCCACCACCACCGCCCTGGAAACGTGGAGGAGCCCGAGGTGGAGGGGTCATTGCTCGGCGAGTAACAGGTTCTGCGTATGGGGCAGCAGGAGGAGCGATGACGAATCCATTTTGGTGCGCATCATAAACAGTGCCTCCATGAAGGTATTCCGAGGTATAGTCTTCGTAGTACGCCGCAGCTGAGGATGGCAGAGGAGCTTGAGATGTCGAAGGCTTGCTGTCATCGAAGTATTCCTTGTAGAATGATCGAATTCTATTCGCGCGCTCTTCAGGATTCTCGTTTGGATCATCCGGTGGCAACGGCCGCATCAGCATTGACATGCGATTATCAGCAGGCATTTCATACTCCACCGGAATATTCAGCATTTGTGATTCATCCTCATCGACCACTGGCATGGCGGCAGCCAGTGATTGACCTCTGGGAGGAAGATTGGCAGGAATACTAGGAACAGGAGGCAAAGTCATATCCGAGTCCCGCGGTGTGCGAAGGATATCTGTAAGATTGCTACCATCACTCATGTAGCTCGGCACATAATTGTGAAGAGATGCCTCGAACGACTTGTGTCTTGGTAGGACTGGGGCCTCTATTTCAACATCTGGTACTCGATGCTCCACGGAAGGATGGGGAAGTCCGTTTCCAGTTGAGGTCTGATGTTGAGGGAAGTCCGTAGGATGCTCATAGTAGTCGGCGGCAGGGTCGTGATGTAGTTGTTGCTGATGTGGTTCCTGCTGATATGGTTCCTGCTGATATGGTTCCTGCTGATATGGCTCGTGATGATACGGCTCATGCTGATATGGCTCCTGTTGCGGGTACGACTGCGGGTAGCCTTGGGACTGGTAGTCTTGATGATATTGTTGGTCGAGACCCTGATTAGCTGAATGATAATTCATATCGGGAGATTGATAGTGTTCATCAACATGAGCGAAGTCCATGGTAGTCGCGGTGAAATCTTTCGAAGATGGAACAGGTGGTAGAGGACTTTCATCAGATATCGAGCTGATCGGGGTGTTGAGGCTGTTGCTGCGGGTATCAAGTACGGAAGATCCAGCAGAGTGATGCACTGAGCTTGGTTCCGAGCTGGGTGCCTGTTCTGCCACATTCTGACCCTGAGTAGAGAAAAAGGACGATAGGTAGTTGTTGCTCTTGCGAATATTTGCGGCATTCTTTTCGAAATAGGAGTCCCGGGACGTATCGGCGGTAGGGACTGCTAATCCGGAGGAGTTTTTTGGTTCCTTGACGATTGCTGGCTCTGGCTTGGTCAATGGCTTTTCAGGAGCAGGAAACGGCATTCTCTCGCTAGTCTTCCGAGCCATGAAAGCGTTTGGTGCAGAATCTTCTCTGGAGGCTACTGATTCACCGCGAGGTGGAATTGACATGGCTGGTGATTGAGCGTTCGAAACAAGGTTGGCACGCTGGTCAAAGCGACCTGAATTGCTGGAGGACTCGGTTCCAGTGCGATTGAGGTCAAATCGACGCGAGTTGGCACTGGTATCGGTTCCTGTTCGATTGAGAGTAGGGCGATGACCAGTTGGAGTGCCAGCTCTGGAATTGTTGCGACTGTCCACTAGTTTGACAATTTTGTATTGATTATCGTCAAGTAGCGAGTCCGTGGATTGCTTCGAATGAGAATCTCCGGTGTTTAAGAAGTATGGGTGACTGGCAGGATCCAAGGATAAGCCTCGCATATGTTTTCGGTCATTGAAGCCGTCTGTTGTGCCCATTTCTGGTCCATTGCCTTTTTTGCCTTTTTTGCCTCGTTTACTATTATAGTCTAGATCCATGCCAAAATCCATTGACTTGTATTTTTCAGCATCCACCTTGTCTTCCGCGTCAAGCTGTTTACGGTAGCGTCGATGGAGGAAGATGAAGACAATAATTGCAACGAGTGGTACACTAGTCAAGTCAGTAATGATATCGCGTCCAAACTGATGTTTACATACGTTACTCCCAATGCTATTGGCAACGCAGATGACGACACGTTTGCGCCCTTTTCACAGGTATTAGTGTCTTGGTTGTGCGTGCATGCAGTGGTTGCGGAGGAATCCGAGGATGAAGGACTTCGCTTGGAAAGGGACATGGTCGGCATTTTGAAAGCGTCACGGCTAGCCAGCTGCGACAGGCGGGTGAGTCCATAGGGAGCGTAATGAGCCGGCGAGTCTGGCTGTCGCCCTTGTATGTGGGACAGGTCCATTGTTGTGGTTGAAAGATTGTCGTCACCAATACATTAAGTATTATCAAGCTCGGTACCAGTACTCTAGGGCTCTCAATAGGAAACGCGCGACTTTTGTATGTTTGGCACGGGTCACGATGTTTGGTTTGTTGGAGACTGGCTTGGCGTATGACCAAATTTTGGATTGAAGCAGAAAGGTAGTAGTAGAGAGAGGAATGCAGGTAGGAGTTTTGTGCGACGTTTGGCGAGTAAAAGAGCGACTGTGGTCAGGATGTAAGGGTGCAGCAAACGAGGGTCAAAAGGGTTTGTAAAAGAGGGCAAAAGAGTGAGTTGAAAGATACAAAAGGGAGAGTAGGACGAAAAATGAGAGTTAAAGGAACGAGAGACAGTTAGGCATTTGAAGACAAAACAGGAACAGAGGAGGTGGTGAGAATGAGTAGAGAGAGGGATGGGAGAGAGAATTGAAGATGCTGGCTGGGTTGGACAAGGAAAGGAGTAACTGGCAAGACCGACTGGCTTGACTGGCTGACAGGCTGGACTGGGAAGGGGCGATGGGGTACTTGGGGGGTTGCACTTGCCCAGTGGCTCTAACGGCGGCAGGAGCGATGGACTTGGTTGACTTGGTTGACTTGCAGGGCAGATTGAGGCAGGCACGAGTGCACGACAGTCAGGCACGGCAGGAGTTGATGGAAGCTTGGCAGGCACGACCAAAAAGGAAGGCGCGAAAGAAGCCGTGATTGGCCGTCTGTTGGATTACAGCGACAAGAGGCTGAAGTAAGAGGCTCACAATGTCCACTCTTGCCTAGTTTTGGGCTGATCCCTGACACTAATTTGACAACACTCCGTCGATGCTCAATTCTCACTGCTCAGCGCTCACGCTGCTCGACACGCGTGCTGTGCGGGTGCTCATTGTTTTAACATGGCCATGTGGTGTTGCTTTTGAATCGCCTGTTCTCGCCTGCGAACTCATCTCTCAATAATCTTACCCGCGCTTCTCTGCAGTCATCCGGAATCCGGAGCAGTCTTCCCCTTGACCATCAGTGGAGCTTTCAAGCACCTGGGCTGGGCCATGCCAGACAAAACATGCCAAAGTCGATGATTTGCCCTTTACCATATTCTTGATCTCAAGAAATGCAAGGCTTGGTCACGATGCCCTCCCGCAAGTAGAACACGCATCCTACTACTGCCCACCCCTTTGACAATATCCACGAAGTCAAGTCATGAGAGAGAATGCCTGATCAGCAACCATACCGCCGGACTTCGCGCCTAACTTTGAAAGCTCCAGACAAAATTAGCAAACCACGCCAATTAAACACGCTCCCAATACAGCTTAGCGGCACATGCAGGTACGCCACGTGAAATGTAGCATTCCTAGCCCCCAGAGCTCTAGAGCCCTCTCTCATCGCCTAAGCTTTCCAAACCAACTCCCAACAAACAGCTCCAAACGTCACCAAACGCATGCATCCCTTGATGTGTGTTCCCTGCTGCCAAACAAATTTGATCCGCTTCAGCGAGTCAAAACGCTTCCCGCTGATGCATGTAAACTTCTCCAGAGCGCATCCCAACTGACAGCCTTGAAACAATTCACCACGTGTGATGCAAAGCTTTGGACCATCAAATTGCCGCGACAGAAAAACACTGCAGTATACATTCCCATTTCTTGATATATGTGCGTCATAAAGCCATCGAAACCAATGGCAAAGAAAGGAACAATAACGGACAATTGATATAGCGCTGTCGTTCGCCCTGTGCACTCGGAAATTGGCTTGAAGCAAATTATCTATGGTTCGGTGAATCCCATAGCATCCTGGACCGGCTGCCCTGACGAGGGCTATAATATCAATACTGACTTGATATCCTTGCACTTTTTCTGCATCTTGAGCCTCTTTCAATGAACCACTAACTATCAATCAGGTAATTGGATCGACTTCTTGGGAAGCTACGTCGTATCTGCCCCTGCAGTGCTCTCGTGAGTGGACCAGACTGGTTCTGATAAATTCTCTTATCATACACCTCTTTGGGACGTTGACATGGTGACAGGTCGGGTATTACTGCAAGGAAATATAGTGGTCTGTACAAGGCAGACTCTTTTCGATTGCTGTGGTCACGGAATTGTATATTGGGCCAGAGAATAGGCGGCATAGTTACTATCGGGATTCAATCTAATATGCATCTCCTATCCAACATAGTGGAAGCTTACCTTGAATGATATCCTATTGTTGCGAAATCGGTGTGAGAATAAGCTTAGAGTATCTTGTCCCGGTCACTATATATGTTTAAGCTCAGAGGCAGTGCGATAGTATTCAGAGGGCCCGATATTGGTAATAAAGTACATGTTGCTATAGTGAGGAAACTACTCCGATGTAGTAGCGCTACTTGTTTCTAGTAGTTTATATTGCTAGACTCTTGGTCTACTATCTTTTATCTTCCGTTGCCAACTGATCGGAAGGATAAAACCACACTCGCGCATGGAGGTTAGCCCAAAGAATATCAGCTAAGTTTCCCCATCAATTGATGCACTCAAAGTACCAGCTTCTCAATCGTTCTTCAGCATGTTATTTTATATAGGGATAAAAGCAGTCAGTGCTGAGTCGTCTTCTAATGTAAATATCGACGTTGCAACAACCCCCGGTTTAATCGTTTTCGACCATCAAAAGTCTAAGAGAAGTTGCAATTGAGGAAACCAGCACTCGATGATTATGCAACTCACTTCCACTCTGCTATCCAACATGAGATACAACTATCCAGCTCTTCAAAAAGTGCATAAACTCACGCGTCGTGTAGTGACGAAGCAGTTTCTATGTCTGATGCAGCTTGAAGACTTCTACACGTCCAAAGTCTCATTGCAATGTTTGCACATATTGACGAGATTGGACTCGGTAATAGCATAGGTACTCGAAGAAATTGAAGATGAAGTCGGAAGTGCTTCGGCGTGGCGTTTGACATGAAACCCACCACAATTGCACTTGAAACTCATTCATACTTGGCAGGATCTTTATCAAATTTGAATGTAAACTCAAACCTCCTTCTCTTTTTTCAAATTCTAAGCGCTAGTTAGCCTAGAAAGTCATGTTGTTCACTACTTTTCTTGACACGTTACTGTATAAACGCATATACAGTAGCAACTATCGTACGTTCTCACTTACTCTATATGATGATATGTAAGTTTATAAGCTCATGTGCACAATCAGGTGAAACTGATGTATGATTTCATTTTGGAGGAGGGTTCCTCCATTCAGTATGCGTATCATGTATGTTTGTGGAAGATGAGCTTAAGCATTAAAGTCGACGACCATACGACCTGCAACTTGCCCCTTTCGCAGTTTGTCAACAGCCTCTGCCATCCTATCAATTGGATAAACCTCACAAATCTGCTTCAGTAGTCCTCTTTGAGCGTATTTCAACGCTCTATCTGTATCCTCCATTGTTCCCACCAGCGTACCTTCGATCCTCCTCCCCTTGACTATACACCAATTAGGGTCAACAGTCATTTGTCCTGTTCCAACAGGTGGCAATCCAATACACATAACCACAGCTCCAACGCGGTCGCCAGTCAGTTTAGTCGCATTGGCATACGCTGACGGCGCAGTGACGAACACCCCATGAGCGCCAATTCCATCAGCGATTTTCTTAACTTCTTCAGCAACATCATCAATTTCTTTGAAATCAATGAACGCTTCCGCTCCCATCTCAAGCGACAGCTTCTTCTTGGAATCACCAGTATCGATCACAATTGGCCGAAAGCCCATAGCCTTAGCCAACTGAACTCCCTGGATACCCACGCCTCCACCTCCACCCGGGAACACAGCCCAATTATGCGGGCGCAGCTTCGACTCCGTCAACGAGCGCAACATCGTTGACGCACTGCACATAATCGGCGCCGCAACCTCATCAGGCACACCCTCTGGAATCGGCGAGGTATAGCGTGCAGGTGAAACCACGTATTGCTGGTATGTGCCTACTCCAATCAGCCACACTCTCTCTAACCAAATCTCCCCATATTACATACCTGTAACCATAAGACCAGTATGAATAGCATTCGGGCAATGATTCTCCTTGCCCTGCCAACAAACTTCACAGGAACGACAAACATCCATCAACGGCTTAATGCCCGCGCGATCACCGACTTTGAAATTTTTGACATTGGCGCCTGTTTTGACGACAACGCCAGCGCCCTCGTGGCCGGGTGAGCGGACGCCAAAGTAGGAGATTGGCGGCGCGCTGAGGTCGTTTAGCATGTAGTGCACGTCCGAGTAACATATGCCGGTGACGTTGAGTTTAAGGAGAACGTCATCGGGACCTGTGTGGTACCTGTCAGCAAAGAACGTGGTACAAGGACGGATGTGATCGATGCACGTTATTAGGAGGTCAACGATGTGGTTGCCATGTGGGGTGGCAGTTGGTGTTCTTACCTGGTTCTGGGACTGGAACCATTTCTACTTTGAGTTCGAAGTCTGGACCTTCATTGTATATTACGCCGGCCTTGCATTCTTTGGGGATGTCAAAATGTTGTGCCATCTTGATATGCGAAAGATGTCAAATTTCTCTGATATACAATTCGTAAACACGGCTCAACGATGGAAATGTCGTGCGCTTTTCGTTGTAGAAGAGTGGTTGTTAAGAAGTCGGGGTAAAGCTTGACACAACCCGAGGTCAGCGTTGATACATACTTCGCCATTACTGCAAGTCAGACCAGGCAACCTATCTTATGTACGTACCCACAAAAGAACTACCCTCATCAGGGAGTAGAGACAATATGATTTGCTTCACAGAAGCTACCCCGCATGAAGATATGCGACTATCCGCGGATCTGGGGCAGCCAATTGGGGATTTAGTATACCGTACCAGGAGCCTGGCTGCGTCTATAGCCTGCCTTAACGTGCGTAAGCTTCTTGAATCTTTCACATGGAGTACTTGAAAGTGGTATGGAATGAACTAAGATGCTCCCTTAAGCATCGTATTAAATTAGGATCTAAAAGCTAGCGATAGCCAATGTCGTACAGTCTAAAACGCAACCAGTATTTGTTTATGTATCATATATCGCTGAACAATTTCGATAACCAGAGTGCCTCCTTTTTGTAGTAGATTGTTTTGAACATGAATGCTTACTCTTTCAATCCGCCTTGAAGACCATTTCACCAAACTTCCAGACCTGTTCGATCTTGAGGCTCTTCCATCCTTCAGCATCTTCACTGTCGTCCAAAACCACCAGATCTGCATCTGCTCCTGGTTCCAGAACACCTTTGACCCCATCAATGCCGAGCATACGCGCTGGCGTACGGGAAGCCGCAGTGAGTGACTCTGCGATGCTTGCACCAGTCCAGTTGCGGAAGTTGTTGATGCACTCGATCATCGTGCTCGCACTTCCTGCAATCTTGCCATCTGAGTCAACAAGGTGCAGTACCTGACCCTTCTTCTCGATGCGATCGCCATTGGTCCAGTCATACACGCCATCGGGCAAGCCGGCAGCAAACATAGCATCGGTGACCAGAATACAGCCTTCACGATGCGCGTGCCAGGCCAGGTTGATACAGGTTGCATGTAGATGAATGCCATCGGCAATCAAACCGAAGAATGGCTTATTGCTACTAGGTACGCCGAGCAATCCAAAGATACCTGGGTTGCGATGATGCAAAGGCTCCATGGCGTTGAACAAGTGCGTGATTGTTGATGCGCCGGCCGACAATGCCGATATAGCATGCTCGTATGTGGTAGTAGAATGGCCAATGGAAGCGATGATGCCGCGCGCGTCCAAGTCTGCAATGGCATCGATCGCACCGGGTAGTTCGGGTGCAATGGTGACTAGTCTCACCGTGCTGTTGCTTCCGCCTTGAAGGTTGTCCGCGCCGTAGCATTCGGCAAGTGACGCGAAACCATCTTCAGGCTTGACAAGCACGCTCTTCGGATGGATGCCGTTACGACAAGGATTGATGAACGGGCCTTCGCAATGGGCTCCGAGGATTTCAGCACCTTGAGATGCACTTCGGATGGAGCTGGAAGGCTTGAGGAATGGCAAGACCTAGACCCATTGGTATCAGCTTATGTGTGATGTATCATGGAAGGTGATTGCCAACCTTTTTATAGAGCGTCGTTTTTTGGCTCGTGATTGTTGGTAGGAAGCTTGTGACTCCAAACTGAACAAGACCTTTTCGGATCTTGTTGACACCTTTTGCGTAGTCGCTCAAGTTGTCGCATTCATTCGAAAAGTCGAAACCAAAGCCGCCATTGACCTGAGTCTCGACGAAGCCAGGAGCAAGAATCTTCCCTCCTAGATCGATGACTTTGCTGGGTCCTAGCTTTTGGCTGTAAAAAACATCTTGACCATGTAGGACTCTGCCCGTCTCAGGGCTAATCCATAGGTCTGCCTTGACCAGACTATCTCCTCTCAAAAGTCGACAGTTGGTGAATTTGATAACTGTATCGCGGACATTAATTTCATCTGCAGTAAAGTGGACCATGATTTGCTCGTGGACAAGAGCAACCACGAGCTCGCCACAGCAGTGCCATGAATACAAGTACTGAGCTACTTACGTTTGCTAGACGTCACTGACGCAGCTTCCGGTATCCTGGGATCCATTACACGTGGTGATAGTGAAGTAGTCAACTGGCGCTACTACTTGGGGTGGTGAAGAAAAACAGGGTGACCGTTGCATCATGGCCAGTCCGCGGATCATACTAGCAGATAACTGCACTTGATATCTAGAAAACTTACTCTACATTAGGCAATACTACATGTTGAAGGCCAAGATAAAGAGGCCGCTAAAAAGTTTGCTTGATGATGATAAGTTTTGGCCTGCCCTCTACAAGCTTCAGCCATGGTTGGGGGCGGGGAGAGACGAGGATGCCCAAGCGCTAACTGACGCCCCTGACTCAACGCCAATCAGTCAAGCCAAAGTCCGATGATAACCACCTTAAAGCTCCAATTCAGGCTTTTTCCAGGGGCCATGTAGTCGCTTACTTTATCTAGAATCCCATTCGAAAGTACCACGCCAGTCAGTCAGCAATCAATCCAACGGATCAGCCAGTGTAACCTCAGGAGCTTGTACGATCGCCACCGTTGAGATTAGGTGTGAGGGCGTACAATGTGACTTAACCTTGCTGTCATGCTGCTTCAGTATCATTTGGGCCCGTTGACACCCTGCGTTGAGACGCTGTAACGGCTTGCATCGGAGTTCATTTGCTCTACACTGCTATAGCTGGCCGCATTGCGGTTGATTCTCGGCCGTCACCATGGCCGTTACTGAGTTGGACGGGGTGTGGAACGATCTGGATCGGTAAGTGAACCCTCTCCTTGCTTGCCGAATCGGGCCTTGCTAATGTCGGTTTTAGGACGCTTGTATGTCGCCGTTGGCGTGTTTCTGGAGGCCCTCACTAATTCTATAGGGCCAACTGTTTATGATGGGCTTTGATGGTACTACAGTAACACCTCAAATACGTGAATTGATACAAAGCCATCATATCGGATCTATTTTGTTGACCGCCAAGAATTTACAAAGTAACTCTCCCAGGTTGCTTTGATATCTTCATCATGCTTATAAGCTTTAGGTGCGGAACATACAACCTCTTTGATATATGAACTACAGAAAACCGCATATGATTCAGGACATCCAGTTCCCTTACTTATTGGACTCGATCAAGAGAATGGAGGAGTTAATAGCTTGTTCGACGAGATTTATATCCGTCAATATCCCAGCGCAATGGGCATCGCCGCAACTAGATCTAAAGAGCTAGCATTTGACGTTGCGAAAGCAACAGGAGAAGAGATATCAGTAAGCACTCCATGGAAAGCTATCATCTCTGCCGGTATCTTTGATGTTCTACTGAAATGGTGCTATCACAAAGTATCGCGGAGCACTTTGGTGGATATCAAACCTGCCAGGCCTTGTATTGGCTACAGTAACATCTTCTATATTGAATTAAGCTGACCGACAAATCAGGCATGTGGAATCAATCTGGTGATGGGGCCATGTCTGGATGTGCTCACAAATGCGCGAAATCAACCATTAGGCGTAAGAACAACTGGAGATGGTAGGTTGAGTTTTGGACCAAAAGGAATAGAAGGCTAATCAAAACAGATCCCCAGCAAGTATCAGATTTCGGTATTGCCTCTATGCAAGGCTACAAAGCTGCAGGATTATCAACAATGGGAAAGCATTTTCCATCTTACGGTAATCTAGAGTTTCTCGGATCAGCATTAGATGTTCCTATCATTACAGAATCCCTGGAACAACTGCAACTAAGTGCTTTGGTACCATTTCGAAATGCAATCAACCTCGGTCTAGATGCCATGATGGTAGGTGGATGTGCCATGTCGTCAAAGGGTTTAGAAGTGATGCATGCCTGCCTATCAGACCAGGTTGTAGACGGTCTCTTACGCAAAGATCTACACTTTGATGGTGTAGTAATATCCGAGTGTCTAGAGATGGAAGCGTTGAGCCACAACATTGGTGTTGGTGGAGGCACTGTCATGGCTGTAAACGCTGGATGTGATCTGATATTGTTATGTCGGTCATTCAACGTGCAACAAGACGCTATTAGCGGACTCAAGTCAGGCATTCACAGCGCCATGATAACAATGCCTCGAATACAAAACTCACTAAGACGAGTACTGCAAATGAAAACAAAATGCACAACCTGGGAGAAGGCTCTCAATCCGCCAGGTTTACCCCTTCTTGGAACTTTACAACCAGCTCACACAGCTTTATCCACCAAAGCTTACAACAACTCAATCACTATCGTTCGTGATCGAAACAACTACCTACCCCTGACCAATATCCTAGAGTCAGATGAAGAACTATTACTACTTACGCCGCTGGTCAAACCGCTGGCAGCCTCTGCAGCAGCACGAGCTGTTATCGAGTCACTCGCGGTTGGATCACCAGAGCCAGCCGTATGGGAACGAAGTGCTTCTGTCATGAGCGGTGAAAGAGTCTTTAGAGAGTTAGGTCGGTCTCTTGCTCGAAGAAGAAATGGAAGAGTACTACATACCTCATACACAGCAAATGGACTCCGGCCACAACACGAGCAGCTAATCATAAGAGCTAGCGCAGTGATTGTGGTGACAGCGGATGCTAATCGGAATCTATATCAAACTGCTTTTGCAAAGCACGTTTCCCTGATGATGTCGCATGGCGAAGAGAAAGAAAAACCATTGATAGTCGTGGCTGTTTCATCGCCCTATGATCTGCTCGACGCCACCAAAATAGGGACATATGTGGTTACATACGATTTCACAGTACGTCCGTAGACACTATATGCGAAATTGCAAACTTACACCATCTAGGAAACTGCCATGACAAGTCTCGTCAGAGTACTGTATGGAGACATCATCCCGTCCGGCTGTCTACCAGGCACCATCAGTCAGAGTCAACGGCTCGGGCCTGCACGCCAGCACTGGCTAGTCGAGACCTTCAATGAAGACCGAGACTCCCACGCTCTCGACGCACTGATCAAAACCCTCATCGATGATACGCCCCAAGCCCAACGCATCGAGCTGTCCGGCGCCACCTCAACCTCACTCATCCTGCATCATCCCGACATTCTCGAGTCGCACTTTGTCGTGCGCAATAGCAGCACGCATGCGCTTTTTGGCTTCTGCGCTACTTACTTTTTCAAAAAGACCGGCACGGGCGTCATCGGCGCCCTCTTTGTCGACCCGGCCCGCCGCAAACTCTCCATTGGCCGCAGTCTGCATAACCGCGCCATCAGCACGTTGCTGCAACGTGAGGGCTCCAAGCGCTTCCAGCTCGGTTCTAGACTGCCCTCTGTGTACTTGGGCATTCCCACAGACCACAGCATCGAACGCAAGAGACTGCGCTCGTGGTTCGCAAACATGGGCTGGAACACAGCGCTCGCGCGACCCCTCTGCAGCATGATTGCGCGCAACCTGGGCGACTGGTCACCGCCCGAAGGCATGGCAGCCTCACTACAGAGCGCAGGCGCAGCCTTCGACCTAGTCTACGGCTGGGAGTTTGCGGGCCCAGTGCTAGACCACATAAAGTCGAGCAACCGACAAGGACTGGCAGAAGTGTATCAGTTGGCGCTCAAGGACAGTGGAGCATGCGGCATCATTCGAGCCAAGCGGCCAGAAGACGGTGCATTGCTGGGCACGGTAGTTCTGTATAATCAGCATTCTCAGCTGGCAGAGTATATCCCTGCGATCAAGGATCTCACTGAACTAGCAGGAGGTATAAGCTCGCCGGTCATAGCCCCTGGAGTTGGGGAATATTCGACTTTACTGCAAGGCTTGATTCTATTGGGTATGCGGCAAATTAAGCAGCAAGGCTGCACGGCGTGTGTATTGGACTATGTAAGTACATCCTCGTCAGAAGATGCTTGACTCGACATGCTACGGATATTATAGCTAACTTCACGTCTAGATGGATGGCGATGGAGGATTTGATGGTCTGTCCGCGATGGGTTTTTCGGTCCTGCACAAGTTTGATGAGGTCAGTTGCGATGCTACGACTTTCACTATGCAGCCTCCGAATTAAATGAGTGGCAATTTGGTTAAGAGAGTTTCCTGGATAATGCTGCAGGAAGATGTTTCATGGCGTTCGATTTTATGTGTGGCTACTGCTACGTTGTGCTTTTCTTCGTTAATAGCGTGTTGATATTGGTCAATTGTTCATTGGGCGTTTATGCGGGCCGTGGGAAGTGCCTATTGCAGCGATAATATCTAGAGTAAGGCTGAGATCTGCTCAAATCCAATAATTCTTGACATCCAACTGAATGCCAACGTAAAATACACTCCCATCAAGTGCGATATTTACCACTGCGCTTTATAAAGCTCATACTCTCTAAATCCCTCGGCATTCCACAAATATATCTACGTACTCTATGTGAAGTGAAGTAAGTAGTCGATAACAGAGCGTAGCGGATGGGAGTCAATGAGGCTGACAGAAGCGCGCCAGTTGACATCTTCTGTGCTTCCATCATCATCTTCTCTAACCGACAATAACCGCTCCCAATCTTGCTCCACGAGTATATCTGACATGTGAAATACATATCCGATGGAGGCGCACAACTTGAATTACCGAGCCGTCTTTTCTCCTAGCAGTGATATACGAAGAAACGCATAATTGCTTCTATCGTTCGCTCGAGCGCCAAAGATGTGCGCAACCAGGTTCAACAGCCTCTGTACCACGCAGCCTTAAACTTCCCGACCATCTTCAGCATCTTGATAGAATGGCCAAGTCCGAGCACCAATGACCATCCCTTAATCCATCGGCGCATCACTTTAGCGTCTAAGAGACATCAGCAAACCAAGGCGATCCCATGGCCTGCTACAGTATTCAGTTCGCGCTCATAAACCACAGCCCATGCCATAGTCCGCGCAATAACCATCAGTCGCACAGGAATATGCGCAACCAACCACCATCCAAAGAATCGCAAAAGTTAACATAATAGTTTTCTCCACTGCCCATCACCTGTCCGCAATCCCGGTTCTGTCAAAGTGAGCAACTCAAAAGACCACACATGGATGTCCTGTCCTTCACCAGGCGCAACCAACCAAACACATGCGCCATGTATGCAAACTTCCCTTCCCTTCCCCGGAACAGAAGTTCAGAACAGCAAGTAGAACATGCCGTTGCAACGATTTGACTGGATAGAAATGTGGCTTGCATACTCGCAGCCGCTAGAGCTGTTGGGTGCGTGCTTCCATGCCGTCCGGCGTTCTTCTAGAAAGACGCTAGAAGCTCTTTCTGGAAGCATGTCCGAAGCAAACCGTTGACGCCACTGCAGTCATCGGCCGCTGCATGTCCGTTTGAGCCAATCATTGGAAATCTTGCGATGCAGCCCCTTACTGGTAGGCCCCAATCCATGTTCGTGCTTGCTTGCGCCACCACGGGGTGTCCGGCGGCGACGGCGACTGGGGTCTTGGATGGACGGGGATTGGCTGGGTGGTGCATGGTGAGATTGAAATGAGATTCAGAATAGGTAGAGATGGAGAATATTCCTGGGGAGAGGAGAGTCCGTGTAAGCTGGTTTGCTTGATTGTGGGTTCTTGCGCGCGTGGTTGTGTGTGACGCGAGAGGGATCGTTCTGGTTGGCGAGATTGAGAATGAAATGCCGAAATGCAGGCTAAACGTGTAAACCAATGGTAGGTCGTGGGGAAGATTGAGATGCGTTTGGATGGAAATTTATGAGAAAGATTGGCTCTGTAGCTACATTTCGGATCCAAGATCAAGCGGATCAGGTCCCGCGTTGGCGTGTATGCATGCCAGTTGTACTCACCTTCCAATCGTAGAT
The DNA here is from genome assembly GCA_010405405.1 of Microthyrium microscopicum. NCBI lineage: Eukaryota > Fungi > Ascomycota > Dothideomycetes > Microthyriales > Microthyriaceae > Microthyrium > Microthyrium microscopicum. The sequence continues at coordinate 1,251,294 of MU004231.1, forward strand.
AACCGTTTCACGATGCTGCAGTTGTTAATCTATCTGGTACATATTCCGCCCCGGCTGCCCAGTTCCGCAGCCTGGAGACAGTGGTGTAGATTTTGACAACTGGCAGGTTGATTGTGATGATGTGGTAAAAGATTCATGTCATGGCTTGGGAACAAGGGTGTCGGTTGGTCAGTGTGGAAAAGCCATAAGGGTCCTGACAAGTTTGACAAGTGTGGAGGTGACAAACATGGCGTTGAATAAATGAACTTTATTTTAGGTATTGTTGTCAGTGCGGATGATTAGTATTTCAGCCGCCACTTCTGATGACCTGCTAAAAGGTCCTATCACTTGAGGTTCGAGGAGGGAGACTCGAGAGAAATGCCAGTGTGATCTAAATTTAGAACCCACCTGGTGTTTTTGGCGATATGGCTGCTTTTGACCGAGCAGTGGCTTTTTATTCGATTCATAACGTTGAAAATAGAAACAAATTGTATGGAAGATAGGAGCGTCTGGTCAGCCTAATAATCAACTTTGATGTTATGGCAGAGAGTGCTCCGGTGTACCACTCATCGGATAAAGCACCAGAGATCTTCGTACCTTCCACCCCACGCTCACACGACAGATGCCATGGGCCATGGCTACCATGTTGTGAGATGATATGGCTCGATCAAGAGAAGCAACAGGACATCTGTTCAGTGTCAGCCTTGCCGCACCATCTGACGTACCTGACCATAATGGGTCAGTTTACAACCACGTTTTGCCTCAGTTCCTTTTTTTGGTTGGCTTAGTGATGTATGAACTTGCAGCCAGAAGGCAAAATATGTATCAAAGGCCAACGACTTGAGGCCAATGAATAGTTTTTGGACCTGACACGATGAAAGGATTCGGGAAATCCTTGCCCATGAGGCCAATAGAGAGCACAGCCATGACGATGAGGCTCAGGAACATTTTGGCACGACGAGAATATTGATATTAGACTTCCGCATTGGGCAATGCGGATAGAATCCTGGCTAGTAAGCAGATAACAGGCAAGGCCCGCTATATGATCCACATATCCGACCTAATAACCGGTCTAGCAGGTGTATGGTACAAGGCCCTAGCAGTAAACTTTGAACGAAACAAGAAGATCCCGAGGGATATCCGGAAAATCAGAGTATGGTTCTTTGATTTGAGAGTTCAGCATGATGTTGAAGTGCATGGCAAATAAGTGTGTTTCGGGATGTTATAGATGGCTGATTATCAGCATCAAATGACATGTCTTTGTGCTATAAGCTGCAGACCAAATATGAGCACTCTCTGACCTTACGCCACATTTAATGCTGGTCAAATGCTTGCGACGGCTTTCTACCCCGGGTGAGATCAATGTTGAAGAAGGGTAAACACAAGCAGACACCGCCCTTGATGGAGGGATTCACCAATCAGCGAGCTTAGAGTGGTTGAAGCGGAGGTGAGGATGGGCAGCTGGGAGCGTGAAACAGCAGGATGAACAGTCCACGGTCTTGTGAAGGATGAATAGCTATGCTCCTACCTAGTAGGTAGAGTGAGTGACGGTCAAGGCAGGCAAAAGGACAGGGAGGAGGGCGTACGGACCCTCTTTCTTCAGGCTTTGGTGCGTGAGGACCGTGCAGTGATAGGATACAAGTATCATGTATGTCAAGTAATGATTTTCAGATTGCATATCTGAGCCAGATTTGTGGACAAGACTTGACCGAGTGAAGTGGATGTCTCGATGATTCGAAGAAAAAGGAAAGCAAAGGGCCTCTGCTTGTTACATGGGGCCTTCTACAGCCGTTAGAGCGTTAGAGCTCGTAGAGTGGCCAAGCGATGCAAGGCTAGGACTGGATCAGGCAGGGCGGTAGAAGACGCTGTACAGGTTCTAGCGTTCTGTTGAGTGCATCCTTCTTGGTCTAGTTTGGCCAGCATGGAGCCAGCATGCATCAGGGATCCTGGACGGGCCGCCTCGAGGGTTGGCAGTTAGTAGTTGATGGTGGTAGTTTAGTGGCAGTTTTTGGTGGAAAAGTACGAAGTACGGGCAGAGGTTCAGTGTATGGTGTTGGGGTGGAATTGGGGATGAAGAAGGAGGAGGAATGGGGATTGGAGTTGTGGGAAGACTTCCTAGAAGAGACAAGGAACAAAAGCACAAGCATCAAGAGGCGTACTCCGAAGCCTTTTGACCTTTTGGCCTTCATACTCTAATACTAATGATTTGGTAGCAGTATGTAAATACAAACTGAATATGTATCGGGTGGCCTGCTCAATGCTTCCTTCTTAATCTTTTCTACCTTGACTTATTATCATTGTTGATCCACCTGCCTTGCCTTTACTCCTGCAAGTTTCCCGCCAAACCACCGGCGCTGCCTCCGAGATCCCATCTCCAACCATTTTTACTCGTCTGCACCGTTATCGATACTGTACTCGACGCCGTTGCTTGCGCCATCTATTATTACTGCGCTACCACTGTACAGTACATCTGGTGGCTGATTTTCGACCCTACAGTACAGTACTGTGTTGTACTTCCCCAGTACAAAAGTACTTAACTGTCTCTCAAGGGCCTGCTCGGTGCTCACTCTTTCGCCCGTGACGCCGCAGTATCCACGCTTTATTGCTCCTCCTTCCCACATCTTGGGATCTTACCTTGCCTCCTACATCCACTACCATCTTCTCCCTCTAAACTACTTCTCGCCTCCACTTTCTTTTCTTCCTCTCCCTCTCCTTCCACTCACCCGCTACTTTACACAGTCGCCATTTCGTGGATCTGCATGTCGATATTCTTGCCGCGCTTCACCTGCCCGTCATGGACGGTTACGATAGTATTGCGCTGCATCCCTACTCGATGCCAGGACCGGTAGCCCCTCCTCCATCAGATATGCTCGCAATGTCAAATATGCCAACCGGAGCCATGCTACCATACGACACTCTGGATCAGCACTCCAATTACGACGTAGAAACCTATGCTGGGTAAGCTACTGCACAGGGCATTATCTTCCGAAACGAAACAGTTATTAACATCGAGTAGGAGCGAAGACGCAAGCCAGTACGGTGCACCCCTCGGTCTCCAACCACCAACATCCGCCGGTCTAAAGCGCTATTCCGGAGGCTACGATGATGCTTTCTCGGACGTCCTCAGTACCTTTGATCCAACTATGCAGGGCGAGCCAAGCCAACTCGAGAGCTCCTCAATCGACCGAGATCATAAACTCCTCTCCTTCTCCACTCCTTCCCTATCGCATCCTATTCTAGATTACACTTTCCGCCCCACATCAATATCACTCTCCGCGCAGTTACATGGAATGTTCTTCCTCGCCGAATCCGCATTTCCGAACCCATCCGAATCGGCCACGCAGACTGAGCTCACCTGCTACAGGCGCAACCTGTTCCAAGTTACTGGAAGTTTGGCAATACCAAGAGCAATGCGCTACGTGATGAATGATCAAGGAGAGCAAATTCCCATTGTCTCGCAGGAGCTCACAATATCTGCAACGGAAACTGTTGAGGGGCATGCCGTCAAGATAATTTGTGTGCCTTGGAAAACCCCAGCAACGAGCGTCCCATCATCAGAGGACAAGACTGAAAAGGAACCTATGTCAATGCCAATAGATCTTTCCGCTGGACAAGAAGTCGACCCCGATTATGCAACTATCCCAATAGCCTGGAAACGTCTGCAATTTCGGATAGCTACCGCAAACAATGGGAGGAGAAAAGAACTACAGCAGCATTTTGTAGTTCGGCTAAAAGTCATGGCTACCTTGGCCAATGGTAACTGTGTAAATATATGCGAGATTCGCTCTGGAGCCATCATTGTGCGAGGGCGGAGTCCCCGGAATTTCCAATCAAGAAAAGATATGCCCATCAGTGGAAGCGGCTCATTTGGACGCAGGCGAGAGCAAGTAAATCGAACCTCTACAGGCGATTCAAATGTTCCTCAGCCCAAGACAGAGCGTGCTACGCCAAACAACCTCGAAATTCCTCAGATGCCATTTACATTTGAATCAGGTCTTTCGCCCGACTTGGTATTTGACTGGAAGATGCCTATGAACACAACCGGCGCAATGACTGCATTACCGTCTGCATTCGCTGTACAAAATACTGGAGCGGCACCATACGCACAATCAACTCCTGATCTCAAGCATACACCACATACACCACGCGTACCAGCGCGACAGCCAATCAATCTCTCCCTGGTCGAGGATGACTCCCGTGCCGGCACTACGACTTTTATCACAACCTCTCAGCCTCACCGAATGACAAACTCTGCATCGCCTGTTGCAAATCCTGCCAAACGGGCCCGAATTCATCGTTCGCAACCACGAACACCATCATTCTCATTAGGCCCTCTTACTACTAGTGATGAGTCTGCGGATACTCTTTACGAGTACTTCCCGCTTGGTCTTGATGACTGGATGCCTCCCGTTGATGCTGTCTACAGACCCCACGTAGTACATCACACTAATCTGCCCGCGGATCCGAAGGCCATCAAGAACAAAAGCAAGCGCTATTTTTCCGAGGTTCATTCCGTTTGATGGCTGGGCAAAACCGCTTGGTTGATTCAGCAGTCTACCAGGTGTGGGCGGACCGACTAGCCTCGTAAGGCTTAGCAGTTGAATATTGCAGCAACAGGATTCGCGCAATTATCAAGATCCGGACCTGACCGACCCCATGAAACGGATGCCTACGACCTCTGGTCTGGAGGGTCCCAGCAAGCTTCGTGTCCACTGAGCAGTCTCTCCGAGGTATTCGGGATGACTGCGATCGGATCCGCACGCATCACCAGGGGATGAATAGTCGCACACCTCCCTGCTCCTTCCTAAAACGGAAGCGCATCAAAAAATCTAGACTTTGCCCTCGAGGAACCCGATTTGGATGAGGCAGCTTGGTGCTTATGCTTGGTGTACGTCTGATTATGACGACGGTTGAGTACAACGACCATGCTCAACAACTCACGATACTCTGCAATTCATTATCATACGCCCCCACGATGCCTCGCTGGCGTCGACGAAGCTATTTTAGCTTGTCTATTTTCATTTGCATACCATGGCGTTTCTGGGGTTACCCGCATCTACGAATTGGATCCGGAATCCATCGATACCAAGGGTTATTCTTGAGCCATCAAACTTTTTTGCAGCGACACGGCATGGGATTTTGGTCAAGCCTGCTTAGGCTCCTGGTCAGAAAGCTTTACACGCCACGTTTTTATGACCTCTATATCTGTTTCCGCTTGTTAATTCTGAACTACTCGTTCTATTCCCCCAAACTTTCCCAGAGATTTGATAGTAGTAGCTTACTTCCCGATATGATTAAGGGAAGCTGTAATGATAATCGAACGCATTGAATAGCAGCTGATGTCTTTGTACATGAATTACCACAAAAACTCTCTCCACATTCTTGCTATGGTTCTTACTGGGTGTATCCTTGGTGCTTTTAATCTATTCTGCGCTTACCTTGTGTCGTACCCCTGATTAGTCTGACCTCCCAAGACGCATGTTCCTGACCAGTGTGGAGGATCTGATGGCGTTGTGAATCCTGCTGTATGTGCTTACACTTGGCCTAAGCCAGCGCTGACTATCTTCAGCCTCGTCTGGACTAGGTATTACCTGCGACTCTGCAGTGTGATGGTGTTGAAGTGGCTAGGTATGCTCACTATCATTGAGATCACTACCAACAATCCAGTAGACGACGTTTCCGCCCTGAGTCCAGGAACGCAGGATTCAAAAACTCGTCACTGGGCAATCCTTTGAAACATCGGTGACAGCCGCAACGAGCAGTAATTCAGCTCTATTTTTGGCTATATCTCAAAAAAATGCATCTGGAGTATCGTTCGTCAAATCATATCTAATGCCAAAATGCGGAAATCCACCATTCCCTTCCAGTTTCTTTGCCAGACAATGACAAAGCCCTTCCTTATCATAGCACACACACACACGCCATAAAAAATGTTGAAAAACACCAAGTCTGAAGAAACTCATCCTTCTATTCCCTCTAAACATCCCACCGCCACTGCGGCACCATATATCGCACTCTCGACTGCAATCTCCAGCTCCACCGTCTGCGAGCCATGCATCAACGCGTCCAGCGTCCTTTGTGTCCGCGCGCGAAAGTCGGGATAGCGCTCGATTACGCTGCCGTTGCAGCCGATTGCCACTCTCTCTTTCACATCTGCATCCTTTGCTGGCACTTTGTCCTCTGAGCTGTTGCGGAGCTGGCACATGGCATGGATGCCTGCCGCTAGTAGACTTGCTGCTCGTCGCGTGATAAGCTGGACTACTCGCTGTACCAATTGCCTCTCTTCCGATGTCATTATACACGGGAAGGCGTCTGATAGCGCAGTGCTGTCCGCATCAACGTCAATGGCTGCGAGCACACCTGCGTCCAGCACATATGCCTCCTCCAGTCCTCTTGGTACATCCCCACCGAAAAGCCCCGCCTCTTTCACGGCGTCTAGCAGTACGAGGCGTACCAATTCGCCGATATACCGTCCACTGATCCTATATTCAAAGGGCTGAAAATCAGGCATCGGATGTGCGACGTTCAGCGCTGCGTCCCAGCGCGTAGCTGGCAACAGGTCATTGCCAAACATGCTAAACTCGCTATTCACAAGCACATGTTTCGCCTGCTGCATCCAGACAGCCGGTCGAGAAGCGAATTTGGACGGTGAGAGCGCTGAGACGGGTAAGATGATGGACATGTTTGTGCCAGTGCCGAGAATGAGGCCGAAGCGAGTGGTGGGATTTGTGTAAGCGCAGGACAGGAGGGTAGCGGAACCGTCGTTTATTATTGCGTCCATTCGGACTGGTAGAGACTGAAAGCAATTGTCAATAAATCGTTGGAAAGGGTAATGGAGATGGGGTGGAAAGAGGGAGTGTTTACTTTTCGTGAGCAGGCGCGCATTATTAGTTCGGTGAGATCTGTGCCTGCGACGCCGTGGGTGGCGCTGAAGCCTTTGCCCATTGCTAGTAGGCGGCCTGTTCGTATTGATGTTTCTCTGGAGGGGACGTTAGAGACGGGTTTATCGAAGATTTCGTTTGTTGGAACATACTCTAGGGGAAAGGACCATGCTACTCCCATGGCATATATTCCGTCTCCATGCGCTTCCCGCACCTCTGGCTGATTGACGACCGTCTCTATTCCTTCAGCCATCCAGTCGAAAAAGTCATGTCCTTTGAGTGCTCGTACGCGAGAGTCGATTTTGAATGTAGTCATCTTGACTATGCGCATTTTGCTACCCTCTTCCGCCATAGAGCTGCCGCTCAAGTTGACGAGAGCAACACGAAAGTTTGTGCCTCCTACATCTAGCGCCAGGTAACTCCCAGATTCCATGCCTGTGGGTAATGTGTGATTGTACGAGGGAAGCATGCACATATTGCTCGAGGCTAACTTTTCCCGAAATTGCGCTTGTAGACCCTCCGATAGTTCTAATAATTGCTTTGTTTCCAGCTGTGACTCGAATGCCTCGGTGACATTTTGTAAGAACGATTGTAGGCCTGTTTTCGTGGATATGCCATTTTCCAGTTTGTCTTCTGTAGAATATCGAGGGGATGACGTTTGACTTGAATCTAGTGTGGATATGTGTTTCGACTTGGGCGAGCTAAAGGGCGACATGGCGATGAGAGATTGGTGGAAGCGGCGGAGGAGTGCGGGGAGCATGTCTTTGCATTTGGTGCAAGTCGTAGAGAGTGAGTTTATGATGGACAGAATGTGGTCCCAGATATGCAGCATTGGCATTGGGAAATGTGATGTACCGAGTAGGGCGTTGCGAGCGGATAGTGTGTGTATGACTGGGAGGTTCAATGGTGGTATAATTCGACGTCCTTGGGTCTTGGTTCTTTAACACCGTAAAATTGGATTCGTGATCAACGGGATGTTACCGGGACCAGTGAGCAAAGGAGTCTAGAAGTTTCAAGGGTTTGGTGGTGGGACAGTTGGAGGGTGTTGGCAGTACGAGTGCTATGGGAATGTAGGCCGAATTTTGAGGGCGTGAACGATTATGTAGTATGAGACTATGAGTGTAGCGGACAGCGGTTTGGGCAGAGAGAACAATGCCTGAGGCACATCAGCAGAAGAAGAGATACATGTAGTAGGCGAATTAGGGAGATGATCAGCCTGGGCATACATTCGAGAAGCAAAGACTGAAAAGTGCAACCTGCTAGAGGCACAGAATCAACACCAGGAACGGTACCTTACCGCGTAAGGTGGTAGTTGCAGCGGGCAGTAGTGGGTAAGAGAAGGGAATCGGCCAGAACCAAGGACAGACCGACCAGAGCAATGAAGCATGGCAGCGACTCGCGAAACTGGGTGAACTCTAGAGTGTCATGGTTCCAGCGAGTAGTGCATATTACATTGTTGGTCAAAGCCCAATGAGGCTCTTGAATGGGTGGTGGAGGGTTGTTTACGAATAAAGGCAGCTTGTTGCTGGACCATGTAACCAGCACCAGGTATTGAAGATGAGAGATCAAGAGTTGCCTGGACTAGAGTAGAGTAGGTAGTAGAGTGGTCACTTTGTCAGACCCACAGTCCACTGCGAGATCGCCCTATTATTATTATTCAAAGCTTTATACACGGGGGGCTACCATGACATCTTGCGATATATTATCCAATAAACGCACCCGAAGTGGCTCAAGTTATGCTTGGCTTGACCCCAGAGCCCCTGAATAAGAGAGCTGCTGGGCCCCATTACATCTCCAAAGTCCTGTCTGCCCCATAATTCCTCCTACACTCCACACTCCTACAAACAAAGCCAATCCTACACATCCTATTAAACCCTGAAAAGTAAGATAGCATACTGTATCTAAGACTCAAGCTTATCCCAGCCCATTGAGGCCATCCAGGTCCATCACAGCCATCTTCCCCAATCGTCATAGCCGCCACAATCCCCAACATCTACAACCTCAGTTTGGAAACTCTATAACCTTTCCCAGCTCATCTTGACTATCAAAGTTCTAGCCTTGAATTCCTCACCTTTCTCTAATCAACTTGCTGTCGCCTCCAATCTCATTGCCAATCCATCAATATCCCACCCTAGAAACACAACGCTGACTGGCCTTGCCGTGTCTTGCTTAGCTTGGGGTTGCAATCCAACGTTGCACGTCACTTAATATCTACGATAGTACCGAATAGACTCGTGTGGCGATCACTTATCCCCCCCACTACTACACGCTGAGTCTACAAGGTAAGCCAAACGCTTAGTGAGCGGGATGGCCCGTCCAAGGCTTTGACAAGACAAGCTCTAAAACATTCGCGTGATAGCTAAGCTCGTTATGCCCGAAATGTGTATCTAAAGTCTACGTTGGTGTGCATAGCTTTCGAAATAAGATTAAACATCACATTTGCACTACCTCAGAGTGCTACCTGGAACGGACTCGTGGTGTCGTGTGTACTCGTATGCTTCTGCTTTCTCGGTGTTGTTGTCGTTGCAAGGTGAACCAGCAGGGTGGTATTCGAGCTGCGCCGTATTTCACTCCGAGATTGCATGTTACTGTACCACGTCGTTGGTAAGAAGTAGCTATGATGAAGCGGGGAAAGGGAGCTTCTTCGGAAAAAGCAAGTTTGAAACAATATCACTGCCGTGGAATGCGGATGTGCTCGCCAGCTTTCAGGTGCTGAGATGATGGCATCAATTACAGATCAGATTGGCATATCAACCGTCAGGCAAAATGACTGGCGCCACTTCCATCTACTGCGCTGTAATTCACACTGTAATCGAATGTGATGGCAGCCAGCGGAGTGAAAGTAATCGCCCTTCATTTCGTCCAGCCCATTTTGGCCTACAAGGAGAAGAATTTAGGAATATTACTGGTCACAAGACCTATCATTAACGTCGCAACTGCTAAAAACTAGGAAATGCGTCCCACTATTAACATCAATTTTAAACCCCTTATGCTTTCTCCGTGGTGGTGGCATCCTCCAACGTCGCGCCCTTTGAAACTGTAGGCGCATGGGCTATATGAGTAGGGGCAACATCCGCAACCGTCTCATCCGAAAATTGTAAATCATCCGTCAATGGCACGGAGTCCTTGATTTTGAACCAGATCAATGGGAGGGCGAGCACTAATCCACCAGCTAGGAGACCCCAACATGTACCGAGGAAGCTCATGAATGAGATTGCGTAGATGCCGTCTAGAGAGAATGAAATTGCAGAACCTGAGACGGGTTAGTAAATGCCATATTGTCACACCGGCGAGCTCCATGTGCTACGTTATCTATCGAGTGATTTAATTCCCATTGCATTCGATGAGCGGTCAAACGATTGCCGCCATCCTTGGGAAATAGAGCATTCGATAATAAACGCAGCATATGGGAGCCATCGAGGCTAATGGGAGTATGCCAGTTGATAAGAGTCTTACCTGCTGATTGCATTCCCTTGTAAAAACCTGCAAAATTGGCCAGTTTTCGTCCATTGTTTGACAATGAGCCCATATACCAATACACGCAAGTCTGGAAAGCTGCATCGTAAAATCCATAAAACATGTAGAGGAACATGGGTCCAACATAGCCACTGTCAGACCAATCGGTGAAGGCATAGGTCTTGGAGCTGGTCTCTGCGCGCGTGTATGTGCGCTGATACGCATATCCACCACCCCATATTGCAAAAGTGAGAACCATAAGGACTATCCAGGCAACGCGGGCGCGTACTGAACGACGCACTCCTGGAATTTATTAGTATAAAGTCACGTTCAAGCCTTGTGAACGCGGTTTGATGTCTTCCAATGGGACCAAAATTATGAAACAGGTCATGGATGCCATCGCATTCGATGTCACCCATAGCACTCGATCCGGAACGCATCGTATGGTAGCCATCGAGTGCGATGGGAGCCATCAAGTTTTTGGAGGAATGCGCAGAGGCTATGAAATGGGTCTAACAGGGGATTCTTACCTTGGTAATCCAACGCGAATCCAAAAATATAGGCTCCAACTATTTGCATCATCCAGTATAAGACGTTATTGAGTGCCTTGGTGCGCGTCGTGAACTTGGCACCATTGAAACCATTGAATTGATATGTGTAAAAGAAGTTGGAGGCGAAGAACATGGGGAACATAAATAGAATGTATGGATCGGTGCGGAATGTTTGGAAAAGTCCAGTGATTTCCGTCTTCCAGGTGGGATTCTTCATAAGAATAACTCTGCTCCCATCGCTTCGGATAACGCTATGAGCATCCACAAGAAGCCAAGCCATGGCAGCTCCGATGAGAGTCAAAATGAGGAATCCGATATATGTTCCATCGCTGACAGTTGAATTTGTCCTGACATGGATATTTTGGCCTAGAGGAATCAAAGCGCCAATGACTGCTCCGAGATTGAAGACCATCCAAAAGAAACTGATGTATCGACCCTTTGATTTCTCCGGAGGATAACTCATCATAATTGCGCCTTGTGCGGTCCAAAGTAGACCAGCGCAAAGACCCAAGAAAAATCCAGCAAAGATTGTAAAGCCCTTGTTCGCATTGTGAGAATAACTGAGGAAACTGGCGACGTATATAGAGTATCCGAGACCACCGAATGAGAGCGCAAACTTGACTCCGAGTACGTTGGCGATACTTCCGGCAAAGAAACCGACGACCGCAAAGGTAGAGTAGAGAGCAACATTGGCATCATCAGCTGCGGTCTTGTCGACTTGTCCACCGCCTCCTATGCCGCCCAAAGCATTGAACATGCCTGGGCACATGAAGCAGACTAAAGAGACAATGACCAGCTGGATTTGCGGAGAAGCATAATGTGGGATCGTAAAGGGTCCAATGCGCCTGACGCGGTATTTCCAGCCCGTGGGCCAGTCAGCGGGAGCTTCGTTCGTAGATGATGGGCCTGATACGGCCTTCTCTGGCATTTCGGCCATGGTGCTGTCGAGGGGAGCGGGTGGGAGAAGGGTATAGACTGGCGACGCGATGAGGACTCGAGCTAGATGACGGAGCACTTGCAATCAATAAGATAGGAGGAATTGACCAAGTGCTTGAGGAGATGCCAGACAGGGATGCAAGTGATAGTAATCAATGAAGTAAGGGATGAGGCGAATGAGAAGGGTAATAATTTAGATTAGGCCTGGAAGAGCTGATTTGGGGTCACACAACTTGGCGCCAGCAGTTCACGATGATGGACACAGAACATTGAAGGCGGGCAACCGGGTAAATAAAGAAAATGAGAGGAGGCTTACTCTGTGACAAGCCGCGAAGGCGCAAGCACAAGTGTACGGAGTACTACTCCCTAGATTCCTGAACAGACTGGAGTAGGAGGAGGTAGGTGTAACATTGATGCAGAAGGACGAGTGGGGCACGCGATATCCTTGCTGTTGGCTGATGTACGGTATGGCTCTCTTGCATCCTACTCTAGTCTAGTCTCTACCGAACCCTTTTTCTCCAGTTCTGACTTCCCTCTCTTCTCCAAAAGACCTCTGTTACTCCACCACTCGGTACTGGTACCAGTTGGCCAGTCCGTCGAACCACCAGCGGACAGTGGAGGCCTCACAGCTCCTGCCTTTACCCTTACAGGAAATCGGGGTGCCGATCTCTCCTCTACCTTATCGCTGTCGCATCCAATTGTATTGCGCATATGAAATGCAACCCTGGATTTCGGGGGACCATTTTGGATTACTCTGGAGGGACTTTATTTTTGGACCGTATACATACATTGGAAGGTTGATGCTGATAGCTAGATTACTAACCCATGGTCCTTAGCACTACACGGACCTAATGGCGCGGACTACATCTAAAGGCACGAAAACAGGCAAGATCTTAACTTACTTCAATTATTAAGACATACGTTATATAGCTAAATTAAGTACGTCTTCTATATCTAATTTATATCCTCTTATCTTCTAAATTCTACGACGTATATTTAAATATATAGTAAAAATGCTAGCTTATTTAGAGGTTTATATATAAATAAATTAGGGGCTAAACTATAGACCTCCTAAACCTTATGTAATTAAGTAATATAATTAGATAATAAATAATAAGCTTTAATAATAAATAAGTAATCTAAAAGACAATAAATTAATATAGAATAAATATTAGTTATAGACTAATAGAAAGTAAATCTAAATAATTTAGTATGCTTATAGTAGCTAATATAAAATAATAAATAGCTATAAGTATTATTAAACTATTAGGCATACTTAAAGTATTAAATTTAAATTAATAGATAGTAATTATCTATAAAGAATATAGTGACTATTAAAATATAATAAGAAAGTAAAAAGTAACTAAGTTAACTAGATATTAGCATCTCTATTACTATTAGTTTAACTATATATTTTTAAAATAGTTCTTACTATATAAAATAATAGTTTCTATATACTATAAAGATATATAGCTATATACTAGTTATTTATAGTAAGTAGTATAATTTTTAATATTATAGTTAACTTTCTAGCTAGAACAAAGTTATTATTAAACTTATAAATAATACTATAATTAGATTACTAGTAAGTAAGATTTTTAAATTTATATAAGTTTAACTACTAAGCTATTATTTTATAATTTAGGCCTACTATTATAATTTCCTTATTAGGAATATCTTATAAATAAGACTTCTTTAGGTTAGATTATTTACTAGCCTATACTTCTACTCTATAACTACTAAACTAAGATTAGGGAGCCTTAAGAACTTCTTCTTCTCTTAATCTTTATTACCTCTATCTATTATACTTTTATACGTATTACTCTACGCTTATTAATTTAATTTAATACTATACTACTTTATCTTTTAAAGTTAGCCCTAAGAAACTTCTTACTTCTTATTATTATTATAGCTAGCTTATTATTCTAAGTAGTATAGAAATAAATAAAGAGAAAGAGTTATTTAGCCTAAATTAAAGTTATTAACTATAGTTTAAGAACTATTAATAAGATTTATTACCTCTCTAACCTAGTACTCTTATTTAAGAGAGAGTATTATTAGCTCTATTAGACGTTAATCTCTTAGTAACTACGTCTAGAAGGCTTTTATAAATTCTATTATTATTACTAATAGAAATCTAAGGCCCTTATATATCTATTTTATTAGATATATTTAAGTTTCTATTTTTTAGTATTATAGTAATTAAGGCTACTTACCTTCTTAGAACTTTTTATAAATAATACTAATAGTATACTTTATACTACCCTAAGTAGAATTTTAGCTTACTAGTTAAAGTTAAAGTACTAGCGTCTTTTAAAAGATCTTCTTTAGTTTCTTTTTCTAAGAAGAGGAAATAATTACTTATATTATCTATTTTAGATAGTAAATTTAATAAACGATTCTTTATTACTTTTTCTATTATAAGAGATTAAGATAGTACCTATATTATAAGCTAGTATAGTAATCTAGATTCTTTAATCTATTTATTTACTAAATCTACCCTAATTAATAAATTTAATAGCTTCTATAACTAAAATATTTAGGCTTATGCTAGTAGTTATTATTAATTAGCTAAAATCTTACTTTATAGTAATAGTTTTAATTAAAGTTCTAATAAAGAGATTAAAGACTTAGAAGATAAAGTTACTAAAGGCCTTATAGTTACTAATCTTACCTTATCTATTTAGGAATAGAACTAAGTATATAATATTACTTAAGGCTATATATATAATAACTTTATATAAATCTTAACTATTAAGATAGATAGATAAAATTAAACGCTAATCTTTAATACTTTAAAGAAGGCTAAGACTATAGTTAAAGAAGCTATACCTATTAATAATTATATTAATAAGTTTTATAATCTCTCTTATATTATTAAGAAGTTATATAATTAAAATATTTATTCTAATATAGTTTATAATTATAAGAAAATAACTATAGTTAATTATTACTCTAACTAGGTAAAGTACTATAATATTACTTTTAAGAGAACTATAGAGTTTATTACTTATATCTTTAATAAGGCTTACTTACTTAAAAAAGTTAAGGCTAAAAACTAATTATATACTAACTTATAGATCTAAGATTTAGCTAACTTATTAAGATAAGTAGTAATAATACTAACTCTAGCTTTATAACTATAGCTAAGACAAAATTATTCTTAGAATAATTAGAATACCTAAACGAATAATTCTTAGCCTTTATATAATTAAAATAGCTAGCTTAACTAGATAAGAGGCTAGTAAGAATATATATAACTTTAGTAATAATATTAACTAATCTATTCTTAATAAGGACTTAAAAGCTACTCTATATAGCTAGCTAATAATAGATAATAGTACTAGGAAGATCTAAATCCTCTAATATTAGCTTTATCTATATTATAGAAAGTTAACTAGCTAAAACCTTTTAGTAATACTTATAACTATTTAGATGATTAAAACTAATTAGGTTATTATAATTCTTATAGTACTAGTAAACGCTAACTATTAACTTACTTTAGTTATAGCGTACTAGATATAAAAAGAAGCAACTATTTAACTTACTATTAAGAAGGATAACTTAATAACTAATAATAATAACCTCCTCTAAACTATTCTACTTCTATAAATCCTTTAGTAATAGTAGTAATATAAGTATTATAGTAAGAAGTAAATAAGGTTATTAGAGATTATTATTTTAGCGTTTAGAAACCTAAGATTAAGAATAGATTTTATAATACTAATAATAAAGATTAGAAAGAGCTTACTTAGTATAAGTATATTAATAATATAGATACTTTTAGTCTAGGCTAGAGTAAGGATAAAGCTAATAAGTTAACCCTCTAGCTAGAAGGTATAAAATTTAAAAATATTATTTTAGCTAATATAGTTAAATATACTTAATACAATATTAATAATAATAAAAATAAAAATCTATACCCTTATAAAACCTAGGCCTAACTAGACGATTAAAACCTAGATATAGATAATAATTCTAAGTTCCTTAAAGGTACTAAAATTCTAAAATTTTAACTCCTTAAAAGAATAGAGAAGAAAGGCTCTATAGATATTACTAAGATCTTACTTAGGCGTCTTATTAGCTTAGAAGATAGTATTATAGTAGAAAATATTATAAATTACTCTCCTTACCTTACCTAATAGCTAGGTATAGTATTATAGTAAGATAAAGTAATCTCTCTTATAACTTAGTCTTATAAAAACAAGATCTAATAAGAAAATAAAGCTTAAATAAAAGAGTAAATAGTAGTATATAATACCTAGCCTAAGAAAGTAATTCCTACTACTAAGGAGTATATTTAAAGCTTAATTTTTCTATAAGCAACCCTAGCTAATACTAATTATTACGTATTAATAATAAAGAAAGATTAAATAGATACTTTAAATATAGTATATAAAGTAAACTTTATAAATACTAATAAGTAATTAATAAAGGCTATTACTAAGAATACTTTATATAATTATTTAGTCCTAGATACTAACGTATTAGAATATATTTTCTATACTTAGATATACGTTACTATACTAGTTAGAAAAGAATATATTTTATATAAAGTTTTTTTAAATAAAGGCTTAACTATAAACCTTATTAATATCTATATAGCTAAGAAGATAAGTTTTAAGAAGTAAGAATTTAAGCTAATATATATTATTTTTATTAATAGCTCTTAATCTATTCTAAATATAGAAGTAGAGGTTATTCTTAATATTAGTAATATTATTTATAATATTTAATACTATCTTATCCTAGAAATAGTTTACTATAATATTCTTTTAGGTTTTTATTAGTCTAAAAGTATAAATATACTAAAGTAGAGTAAGTATAGGCTTTCTATAGTAGTTAATAAAAAGAATTATTAAGTTATCCTAAATTCCTATTATTATAATAAAATAAAGAAAAAAGAGCCTAAAATATAGATTACCTTAGAAGATTTACTTTTCTAAATAAATAAACTTATCTTTCTAATTTATAAATTAGTAAAGAAAGTCTTTCTATAATTTCTATTAATAGTTTAATAGATTAGCTTAGCCTTAGATACTAAATATTACACTTACTTAATAGATAATAAGAAATTAATAAGAGTTAGAAATAAAGTTTATTAATAAGTCCTAATCTAAAACTTAGGCAAAGAGGACTATAAAGCTATAAAGATACTATTAATTAGCGCTTTAGAGTTAACTTAAGATATACTAATAAAAGTTATTTAATAGCCTTTAAAAGTACTTTACTAGTAGATACCTTAAAAACTATTAGTATGCCTAAATATATAAAGCCTTATATATATACTTTATTTATAAAATATACTTTTATTATAAGTATAATATATAGTATAATTATAAAGTATATAAATATTAGTAGTCTTAAATCTAAAGAAGAGAAAGAAATTAAGTAAAAGACTAGTTTTAAAGATTATATTAACTTTAATAATATTAACTATAAGGAAATATATAATTATAAGTCTTATCTAGAAGTAATATATTAAGAATATTTAATAAATTTATATAACTACTACTTATACTTATTCCTTTTCTCTATAATAACTTAAGCTTACTACCCTAATAATTTAGTAACGTAAAGAATTCTTAGTTATTTAGTATAAATTTCCTTAGACTTTTTACTTAGCTAAGAAGCCTAATTATAATAATATTTATTATCTATACGTTTAAGTATACTAAATAGAATAAGCCTAGTTAAGAAAATATATTTAAATATAAGTAAGTTATTATCTAAAAAGAAGTCTTTAGTATAGCTTAAAGCATACCTAAATAAATAGGAAGAAAGAAAGTTATAGCGTATAGAGTAATAGAAAAAGTTATTTATAATATATTTAACTATAGAGCTTCTAAAAAGCTTAAATATTAACTAACTAATAATTATCCTTTATAATTAAGATAAATAACTAATAAAGAAAAGCTATATATAGTTAGTTACTAAAGAACCTCTTTATAAAGTAGAATTTAGTAACATTAATTTTAGGCCTAAGAGTACTCTTATCTCTTTAAATATAGCTAAAAAAAATATACTTATAAAGGAGTTAAATAAAAACTTATTATAAAATCCTTATTAAGACCTTATATATATATTAGAAGATTAGCTCTATATTAACTTACTAAAGGCGTTATCTATAAGTTTAAATATATTTAATTCTTTATAAGATTTAGTATATTAAGAACTCTTTATATTAAGACTAAGTAATACGTAGCATCTATTTATTAGATAAGTATTTTTATATAGATATTACTTAGAACTTATTATTAATAATTTAAATATACTCTCTCTATTACTTAAAGAATTAGGAAAAGAAGAGATAAAGAATTAATTATAAATTTTAATCTTTTCTTTAGTAGAGGAAGAGTTAAATATATAAAATAAGTAAATCTCTACTATTATTAGTTTAAACGTACTATTTTTAAGAGCTAAAGAAAAATCTACTTAGTAAAAGGATCTTATTACTTAAGCTTCTTTACTTAATCTTACTATAAATTTAGTAGAGTAATTAAAAATATTATAAAACTATAAAAGTAGTATTTCTATTATAGATTATAGAAATAATTTAAGCCTATTAAATTAGTAAAATCTAATAGACGCTATTATACTAATAACGTTAGAATTAATTAATAACCTTAATATAAAATATTTTATATTTAAGGCTACCTAAACTATATAACTTAGCTTAAAGAACTTATAAAGGAAAGAATAGTTCCTTCTTAAAGAACTTAAAAAACTAGTATAGGACTATATATAAGTAATAAGTATATATTATCTAAAATATTAAGAAGGTATAAAGATTTTAAGATCTTTAATAATTAAGGCTCCTTAAAACTTATTATTATAATATAATTTAGGTAGAGAAAAGAATACTAATCTTAAAAGCTAGACTATACTTATTTCTTTAATAATAACCTAAATCTTATAAGATTTTTTATAGGATTTTAGGAAATAGGTAAGTTTTAAATTTAGACTAAATACTAATCTTAAAGATAGAATAATACTAGTATGTGAGGAATCCTCACAGGTTTGGTGTTTTGGTGTTGGATCCAGAGATCTGATCCTGCAGATAAGATCTCTTTATCCCGTTTGGGGTTAGTGTGTCCGAGGATCCCCCGGGCCCTATATCTTCGCATCCGTAGCTCCATCTCCAGATCTCCTCTCTCCGTACGTAGATCCTACAATATTAGCTACATTCTGCTCGCCTGATCGTGCCCGATAGCTCCTCACATAATCTACGTACCTCTACACCAAAAAACAACTCTGCGCGTTTATCGCGCATCGCCAAATTGCCGCCAGCCGAAGTCGTGCTCGAATCCGCTGAACGACAACAACATATCGGCAGTACTGCCCTTGGTTGGGATTAGCGCTGTTTAGACCCTTGTAGAAGGTACTAGCAAAGCTGCGAACACCCAATCAAACGAACGCCTTTTTAGCGTCGTTTGCTAAAACAAAGAGCACGAAGCGGTCAAAGCGTTTACCCCACCGTGTTCTTCCACCAACGATCTGTGGAGGCGTTTCTGCATCCTCTCCACTTACCATCCACTTACACACACCCTGTCCCTTGTCTAAAAATATCCGTCATTCCATCATCTCGGTTCCGACAACGACAGAAACAACATTACCATGGATTCCCAGAACGACCAGCGCGTTGATCGCAGCACGCTGCCTCGTCCTCTCTATCTCGAACGCAAGCGCTCACGATCTCGTTCACCAGAGCGCTCCCTACCTCCCCGCGACTCACACGGACGCTTTTTGAAGGCTGCGTCAGTCGCATCGGATACGGAAGCCAATCAGATATCGACCTTGCAGTCGACCCTTCAACATGAACCACTCGATATCCAAGATTCTGTTGAACTCCCTCCGATACCCGAAAAGGACGAAGGACTCTCTGATGACGAAGACGCCGAATTCCTGCGTCAGAGCGCCATAGATATCCATGAAGTGGAAAAAGCTTCTGGAGCAGCACTTGTCGCGGCGTCGATAAAAGAGCCAGGATTGAAGGAAGAGGTGTCGACCTCTAGTGCTGCCCAGATTGCTGGCCCTTCCGTGACGAAGGCGATCAAAGGAAAAGAACGTGCAGTGGAAGCGTTGGATGATGGTGAAGCACGTCTTCCAAAAGATGTGCGACTCTGGTTGGATTCGCTACTTAGTCGACCCAACCCTCCGAACGTCCCTCCAGGATTCCTTTCCCATTTGCCTGTTGCACCTGCAGACCTAAACCACCAGGTTGCTCTGTTGGCAGCAGACAAGCCTTTGTTTATACAGGCCTTGCACGGAATTGGACCGAAACAGGGAAAACAAGTGTTAGCAATTCGCCGAGACGAAGTGGACCCGTCGAACCCAGTATGGGATCAATACCTCACCATTGAAGGGGGGGATTTCCTATACCGTCACATCAAATCTGGCCACCCTGAAGATTTCTTTAAACGACTTCATACCGCGCTAGCAATATCACAGACTATGGCTCTTCGCTATCAGTCTTCAAGATTGGCACAGGACACCATTGCAAAGAACCTCCTGGAATCAAACTTTGACATGACTCGTCTCGAGAAGTCGTTTGAAACCTTGCAGGAAAAAGCCATGGATCAGCAACGTTCAATGGAGGACGTTCAAGCCCACATCGACCAACTACAACGTAACCATGCCGTCGAATTGAATGCGGCACGCCAGTCAGAACAACAGGCTATCGCAAAGCTGGAGACTAAACGAGCTACCAACCTTCAATACCGAGAATTGGTTGGCTCGCTGCGCACCAAGGTTACTGAACTGGAAGGACAGCTGCGAGCGGCATTGGTCATGGCACCACCACCCCACATTGATCATGAAGATTTGGAAGACGATGCTATTCTGGGTCGTCGTGCATCAAACTCTACACGTCCAGCGGTGTTAGGTGATGTCCAACCCGCGGGAATGCGACATCTGACCCCATTGTCAACCACTGCGAGCGCAGCAGGTGGTCGCCCTCGTTTCAAGGAACCTGGCGACTTTACCGGAATTGATACAACCAAGTACAAGATGTGGAAGGAGAAGATGCTTGACGTCCTGCTTGACGACGAGGCATATTTGCACGTCCCAACAGAGAAGAAAAAGATCGAATTCATCCGCCAACGCCTCACTGGCACTGCCTACAACCTCGCCGTTATTCGAGGAGGTAGAGAATCGAAGAACCCGTACAAGCACATGAACGAGATGTGGGCTGATCTAGATAGCCACTTCCGTTCCGAAAACGGTTTCGAAGACGCCAAAGCTTGGTTGAAATCACCTGAGGCGAAAATGAAGGATTCTGAGACTCTTCAAGGGTTTCTGGGACGATTCGAAGCCAACTCTGCAGATGCAGAACTCAACGAACGTGAGAAGATTGTCGAACTCAAAGATCTGATCCCGAAGAAGTTCACAAACCCCTTGGTGGCTCACGATATCAAAGACTTCGCTACCTTCTGCACCCAACTCTATAACGTCGGTCGTCACATTAACTACAAACCGAACACCGACGCAAATTCGAATAATAGTAACCCGCGTCAGAATAACTCACGTCGGGGAAACAATCAATCTTCCAATCAAGGGAGCAACACCGACGCCAAAAACAATAACATTTCTCGACCCCCGGATGTATTTCAAGCACTGAAGGCCGAGAAACGTTGTATTCGTTGTGGTGAAAAAGGACATCGTGCCAATGCCAAGAACCCACCTTGTGAGGGTCAAGAGCCGTTGTCCGATCAGAAGATCAAAGCCAAAGTTGCTCAACTGGCCGCAGTATTTGCGCGCGTGCGTCAAGGTCAACAGCCCTCTGTCGAGGAAGCTCAAGACGAAGATGACCGCCGTTCGTTAAACTAGATGCTCCTTCGCTGAGCCGCGAGGAGGAGCTGAATGAGAACGAAGCGCAAAACAAACGAAAGAAACGTCGGGATGACCAACCGGACGCACAACCGCCTGATGTTGAAACTGATGAGCAAAAAGCCGAGAAGACCTTTCGCGAGAATGAGGAGGTCATCGTTGGATATCTGCATCATCACATCAAGCGCCTTGAATACGAAGAAGCAGTCCGTAAGGGACGCGTTACACCAGTACACTCTCAAGCCATCCGCATATCACTGGCTTCCGTCACACCTGCGGCATGGCCAAAGGATATCAAAAAGAAAGACCCTGTTGTTGGATCCCAATGGACCACAGTGGGGCAAGTTTATGTCCCACGTAGTGAAGCGTATTCCAATGCAGGTGTCCTGATCGACACAGGCAGTGGCGCTATGGGTATTGTTAACCCCCGCTACTTGCGACAACACGGTATACCGACATTTGACCTCACTCGACCTCGAATCATTGAGCTCGCTGATGGCAAGTCTGTTTCCACGGTCGATAAGGCCGCCCTTATCAATGTCCGCATTGGCTGCCACGTCGAACAACTCAGTTGTTTCGTCATGGAAGTTGCCTCGCACGACCTAATATTAGGAGCGCCTTGGATAGACCAACACGAAGTCGATCTCCACGGGGGATCAAGAACCTTAACCTTTGGCAGCATGCGATGCATTGCCAATTGTATTACATCACGTCGCCCAATATCTGTGGATCCAAAAGGACGTACGATCAACCTTCCCCTCCCTGACGACATGGACATTGCATTCGTGTCAGCCGTGGCATTTGAGAAGCTTTCAAAGCGCAAAGACGCTGTTGTCGACGCCTTTTGGCCAGAAGATTTTGAGAAAATGAAAGATGATGGAACAATGGACAAGGACGATGACGACGGAGAAGCGATAAACCTCTCCGCTCACGCTATCTCCGAAGAGGATTATATCAAATGGCAGGATAAGCAGGACAGCCCGCACATGTCACGAGAAGAAATACTGAAGCTCATTCCGGAGGAATTCCGACGACACTTCGAGGTTTTCAACCCAAAACGAGCTGATACTCTCGCACCACATCGAGGCAAATTCGATCATGCCATTGACCTTATCCCAGACGCAAAAATACCAAAACGTCGTCCTATCTCAATGTCCCCAAAGCAGGCATTGGTAGTAAAGCAGTACACAGAGCAATTATTAGCACGCGGGTTCGCGGGGCCTTCTAAGTCTCAATATGCTGCACCAATGCTTTGCGTTAGCAAGCCAGGCGGGGGTATTAGAGTTTGCATCGATTATCGCGGACTCAATGAAATCACCGTCAAGAACAGCAATGTTCCTCCTCTTATCAACGAAACACTTACGCGTTTGATGCGCGCAAAGTTCTACTCCAAATTTGACGTCATCGCAGCGTTTGAACGGATTCGGATCAAACCTGGAGACGAGCATAAAACGGCCTTCCTTACTCGATACGGCCTCTTCGAATTTAACGTCCTCCCCTTCGGTCTTACAGGGGGACCGGGAACGTTCCAATCTTACGTCAACCACGCGTTGATGCAATTCCTCGACGACTTCGTCACTGTCTACCTCGACGACATCTTGGTCTTCAGTGAGACGTTAGAGGAACATAACGCACATGTCCATCTTGTCTTAGATGCATTGGAACGTGCAGGTTTATTCCTAGACATCAAGAAGTCTGAATTCTGCGTCCAGGAAGTCAAATACCTCGGTCTGATCATCACCACTGAGGGCATCAAAATGGATCCCGCTAAAGTTCAGGCGGTACTAGAATGGGAACGACCAGCGTGCTTGAAAGACGTTCAGGCGTTCCTTGGATTCGCAAATTTCTACCGTCGCTTCATATTTGGCTATTCAGCCATAGCGGCGCCGTTAACCAATCTCACAAGAAAGGACGCTATCGCAGTCTTCCCGTGGGATCTGGAGGGGCCTGAAGAGAGAGCGTTCGAAGCTCTCAAGGAAGCCTTCACTTCCGCCCCTATCCTTATCCACTTCGACTACAACAAGGAAACTTGGGTAGAAACAGATGCATCGGATTGGGCATATGCAGCAGTGCTATCACAAAAGGACGCCAACGGAGATCTCAAACCCGTCGCGTTCCTGTCCAAAAAGATGACACCTGCAGAATGCAATTACGACATCTACGACAAGGAGCTGTTAGCTATTGTCCGAGCTTTTGAAGAATGGGAACCTGAACTCTTCGGCACAGAAGACGTCATCAAGGTCTTCTCAGATCATCAAAACCTCCAGACATTTATGAAAACAAAGAAGCTCACTCGCCGTCAAATGCGATGGGCTGAATTCTTGTCACAATTCCACTTCCTTATCGAATATCGCCCAGGAACAGCTAACGGTAAAGCTGACGCCCTCACGAGACGTTCCCAAGATCTTCCTCAAAGCGATAATGATCCACGGATCACCCAGCAGTATCGACCACTTTTATTCCCCCACCAGTTCAGTACGAAAAAAGCGGTCGAACTCGCTACAATTCTCATCAACCCCATCACCTTATCCCTTTTACAAGTAGCTGCAATTGCGGCGGACGAGTTGGATGCCACCGCAACAGGGGAATTACATTCAGAACCTGTTGCGGGGAGCCTTCGGAATGAGGCTCCGGCCGGTTTGGATGATTCTCCACCGGTTAACGAGGAATCCCTGGACTTCGCCCCAGAACAGTTCTTGAAAGAGGTGATAAAAGCGAGCAAGGTTGACGAGCTGTTGATTGCAATTCAGCTGGCTAAAGCACAAAAAGACCACTTCCTGCCTTTCAACATCCCCGACCGAGAGCACATCGAGTTGACGGACTGTGAAGCTATGCCAGATGGCACTGTGCTCTACCAGCAAAAGCTCTTCATCCCTACCACCCATTTACGCCGCAAAGCTATGAAGCAGGCTCATCAACATAAGGTAATGGGACATGGAGGAGTTGCAACAACATACCACCATTTACAGCAAGATTACTGGTGGCCACGCATGTCGGAGTCAGTAAAGACTTTCGTCAAGGGCTGTCGCTGTGTCTTTGCCAAACCCGTGCGTCAAAAGAAGCAAGGTTTATTGAGATCCTTCCCACTACCAGATCGTGCTTGGTCGGATATTTCTATCGACTTCGCTGTCTCCTTGCCAAGATGCACACACCAAGGGATCGTCTACCGCCACATTATGGTTATAGTCGATCGCCTCACACGGTCCCGGAGATTTATTGCCCTCCCCGACCTATCAGTCGAAACGATGGTCATCGCGTTTATCGACCACGTCTGGAAGCTTTACGGTTGGCCAGATTCCATCCTGTCAGACAGAGGAACCCAGTTCACGTCAGCATTTTGGGGCCGCCTTTGCGAGCGCATCGGTGTTGCTCTAAGGTTGAGCACGGCTTGGCATCCTGAGACGGATGGAATCACAGAAATATCAATTGCTGCACTTAAACAGTACCTGCGCTCGTTCGTCAACTGGGACCAAGACAATTGGGCCTCGTTGTTACCCTTTGCTGAGTTCGCGGTTAATTCTGCAGTAAGCGCCACCACAGGCTTCGCACCGTTTGAGGCCCAGAACGGCTTTCTACCAAAATCAGGATTGGAATCAGCTCATCGTCTACCACCCAAGGCTTCGTACAAATCCGCAGCAGCTCGCAAGGAAGTTGCCTCAGCGGACCACATCTGGGACGGTAGAGAGAAGTTACACCAATTCTTGAAGGAACAATTAGTGTGGGCGCAGTCACAGCAAAAGCTCCACGCTGACAAGCACCGGCGTCCAGCGCCTGATCTTTATCCAGGAGATTGGGTTCGTCTCGACGTTCGTAACTACAACACAACACGCCCTTCAAAAACGCTTGACAACAAGAGCGCAGGACCGTTCAAAGTCCTCCGCAAGATCGATGGTGTTACTTACAAATTGGATCTGCCCGAGTCGATGAAAATGCATCCAGTATTTCACGCTTGGTTGTTACACCCTATCGACGACGAGGCTGAGCTTCTCAAAGAAGTTAACCCTCCGCCAGCTGTTGTCGGCGAAGTTGAAGGCGAAGAAGAAGAATGGCTTGTGGACGCCATCACCAACAGCAAATGGGAAGGCCGCGGCAAAGGCAAGGTCCTCAAATATAGGATCAAATGGAATGGTTATCACGATGAGAGTTGGCAACCATGGCAGAACGTGCTCAACGCGCCTGATGCCATCTTGGAGTTTCATCGTCTACATCCTGATAAACCAGGTCCACATCCCTCGTGGAAGCCGCCAAAGCCTGACCAGGAAGAAGATCACGATATCGACGGTTTGCCCGCGGATTGGGATCTCACAGCATAAAAGCGCTTTGTTTTTACAGTTTTATACCCCTTGTTTTCGGTTTGTTTTTGATAACGCCACCGTTGAGACTATTGGACACTGTGGACCATCTCGAATGGACATCCTTACCTTCATCAATGGGTTTCGACAGTCGCCAGGGTTAGTGGATGACGTGTTACATGTCTCTCGGTGGTGATGCACATGAAGGAGTTTTAGCATTCGCATGGACCGGACCGGACCGGACTGGACTGGCCTGGCCTGGCCTGGAATGGAACGGATTGGAACAGCCCAGGAGGTCTGTTTTGGAAGGGGGGAGTTATGTGAGGAATCCTCACAGGTTTGGTGTTTTGGTGTTGGATCCAGAGATCTGATCCTGCAGATAAGATCTCTTTATCCCGTTTGGGGTTAGTGTGTCCGAGGATCCCCCGGGCCCTATATCTTCGCATCCGTAGCTCCATCTCCAGATCTCCTCTCTCCGTACGTAGATCCTACAATATTAGCTACATTCTGCTCGCCTGATCGTGCCCGATAGCTCCTCACATAGTATAAAGATTAACTTAAGTAGTATTAAAAGGAAATAAATTCTAGAAAGCTACTTCTATATATTTAAACCTATTTAATTTATATATTTCTTAATAGTATTAAAATAAATTAGCCCTAGAATATAAGAACTTATTACTTATACTAACTTATATTATTATTATAGACCTTAATAAAATACTTAAAGAAAGAAAGAACTATAAGAAGGAAATTAGGAGTCTAACTATACTTATTAGTTTAAATATAGCTTTAGAAATAAATTCTACCTAAGACTTAGAAAATTTATATATAACTAACTTTATACTAGATAGGACTTACTTTTAGAAAGAAGGAAAGCCTAGCTAGAAAAAAGCTTTTTTTATTTATAAATTAATTTACGTACTAGAAAAGATAAATCCTTAAGATCTTATTATAATAAAGTAGATTCTACTATACTAACTACTTAATAAATTTCTAATAAAACCTTTACTAAATAAATATTAATTAATAGTTAATATAATTAAATTATAAAGAGTAAGAGCATTACTAGTAGATATAGTAGTAGACTCTATAGCTAGGAATATAATAAAAATAGAACTAAAATAGTAAATTAAATAGCTAAAACCTCTATATCTTAGTAATATACTATAAGGAACTTAGAAATATTACCTTAATAAAATAATTAGTAGAGAAAAGTCTAGATCTATTAGTATAATAGTAAAAAATAAAACTATAACTTTAAAAGAGATTTTATATTAAGAAAAAGAAAAGTAACTTAATTTATTAAAAAAGTGCTATTAATATAAGAAGCTTTATCTACTTTATAAACTTCTATTAAGAGTTAATAAAGTAAAACTTATTCTTTCTACTAGTCTAGTACTAGTATATATATATAATAAGACGTATAGATAAGTAATACTAAGATTTCTTACTAATTACTAACTTAAGGATTCTTAGTACCTAATATTAAGTATACTTAAAAATATAATTATAGCCTAAATCTCTACCTAAATTAAGGTAAGCCTAAGCTTTATTAGTAATATACTAATAACTAGTACATAGTAAAAGAAGCTTTATTACGTACTATATACTTAAAAAAATCTCTTTACTAAATTATTAAAGTATATCTAGATAATAAATCTTATTATATATTATATCTTAACTTACTTAGAAGTTATACTAAAAGTAGTACTACTTAAAATTCTAATAGAGAAAGATAAAGCCTACTAGATAGTAGTTATTTTAAAGCTACTAAAGGTAATAGTTATAATATACTATATTTTAAATTAGGCTATAAAAGAATAATTAGTATCTAAAAAAGGATATAAGTATAAGTCTATATAGTCTATAAATAAATAGACTTACGATTTTTAACTAATTAATATAGCAATTATTAAAAGCTACTATTTAATAAGGTAAAGTAAGCTTATTCTTAATAAGCTTTATAAGCCTAACTATAAAATATTTTTTAAGATAGATATAGCTAATAAATACTAGTTAGTAGGTATCTATATAAATAATATTTATAAAACGGCTTTTAATATAATATATAGTTAAATAGCTTAGACTTATATAGAATAAGGGCTAATAAATACTTATAAGACTTATTAAAAGTTAAAAGATTTTATATTTAGTCCTATACTAGCTCCTAACCTAGAACCCTTATTTTTAAACTATTATAATAAAGCTATAGTAGTTAACTTTATAGACGACGATATAAGAAGTACGAAAGATATAAATATAATAATTAAGTTTTTATATAAATATTACTTTTCTTACATAGCTTAGGCAAAGCTTATATTTAACCTAAATAAATATTCTTTTACCTACCCTTTAATCTACGTCCTAAGTATATAAATAGGTTAGGAAAGAATTAAACTAGATAATATTAAAATTAAAGTAATTATAAAATATCCTATATCTATAAACTAAGAGTAAGTTAAGTAATTTAATTATATACTACTATTTTTATAAGATAGAATTCTTAGATAATTAAAATTAACTTAGATTTTTAAAAGAGCTACTATAGTAATTAGAAAAAGAGTCTAAGACTTAGTTATATAAAAATATTAAATATAAAAGGAAGTTAGATTCTTTAAATAGAAAGTAGAGTAATAAAAAGTATTCTAAAGAGTAAAAGACATAATTACTATAAAGACTAAGAAAGATAGGAATCTAAATCTATAATACTACCTTAGTATTAATATATCTAAGATAAAATATAGTAAATATTTATTCTAGCTTCTTAACTACTCTTTAAGAATTATAAGAAATAAAGTTTCTATTAAAGAATACTCTTTAATCCTATTCTATTTAGTATAATTCTTAAATACTAAAAAAAACTATAAAACTATAGAGAGAAAGATACTAGCCTTATTAAAAATAGTAGAATATTTAAGTTAGCTCTTTATTAGTACCTAATTTTTAGTAATAACTTATACTAACTACTTTACTATTATTTAAATTATTTAAGGAAATATAATTAGTATAGCCTAAACTATTTCTTAGAAGTAATAACTACTTAAGTATAATCTAAAAATTATATATATTCCTAGAAAGAATATTACTATTATAAATAGATTATTTTAAGTTAGTAGTAATCTAGCCCTATATAATACTAAAATATATAAAGCTCTTAAAGTTAATATAGTTGCTAATAAATTTAAAACTCCTTCTAAATATTTATATCCTTAAGAACTAGAAAGTAAGGATCTTTAGAAGAAAATAAATAAAGATTTTAAGTCTTAGAATAACTAGCTAATAAATTCCTAGTATAAGAAAAAGGTTTTCTTTCTTTTAACTAGATAAATATAATAAACTTTAGGAATAAGTAAAAATATACTTAAATAAATCTAATAAAAGCTAGTATATTAAGTAAAGTATTTTTAACTTATCTAGGAATCTAAGCCTTACTTAGCTTATTATAAAAGAAATAGAGAGCTAGCTTATTACGTTTTTAATAATTAGCTCTATATAGTACTTAAAAGAACTTATAATATATATAAATATTAGGTAGTAGATAGAACTCTCTAATCTATTATTAGAAGATATTACTAGCCTTTATAAATTTAGAATATTTAGTAATATACTTAAGAATATCTTACTTATTAACTATCTAGACTTAAGTAGTATATTAAGAATTTAACCTTAATTTTATAGCTATAACCTTAGAACTATATTTCTTTTAATCTACTAGGTCTAATCTTCCTAATATTAAAAAAAGAAAATAAATACGTTATAGTTTTTTAAGACTATACTATATAATTCTCTACTAATAAAGCTATGCTAGAATATAAAGATATTTATATCTAAAAAGTATTCTATAAGAAAGTTCTTTTATAAGCTAGATATCTACTAACTACTTTCTTAGATAATAGTATCTAATTCTAGGATAGAAAGTTTATAAATAAGCTTAAGCTTAATATAGTAAAGATATTCTTTAGTTTACTATATTATCCTTCTTCTATTAGTTTTATTAAAAAGCTAGTCTATATAGTTAAGGTAAAGATAGTTAAATATATTCTTAATTATCTTAAATAGCTAAAATACTAGTATAAAATAATAGACTAGTAGTTTAAAATACTAGCAAGTAAACTATTAAAAGTAAAGGAATATATACTTAAAATACTATTATATAGATTTTAATCTTAAAGAATATAGAACTTTATAGTTAATAAGGAACTTAGATAATTAGTAATAGATTTAGATTTATAAAAAGAAGTTACTCTATTAAAGCTTAATACTATAGCTTAAGTAAATTAGATAATAAGGCTAGCCTAGCTAAATAAAATTAGGAAGTACGCTATAAAAAATTATTCTACTAAAATAATATAATACCTTAGTAAAAACCTTTTAGTAAATAATAATAATATAGAGCTAAGAAATCTAGTACTTATAAAAGAAGTCTACCTAAATAAATAAAGGAGCTAAGCCTTTTAGCTATAATAGGTTAGGCCCTATATAGTAGAGTCTCTTAATAATAATAGCTAGATAGTTATAATAAAAGGAATCTTTTTAGGTTAAATTTATAAGGATATATAATAATATCTAGATAATCTAAAGATCTATCTAAAAAAGGGGGAATCTCCTTAGATTCTAGGAAATCTAGAAGAATAGATAAAGAGATTATAAAGTAATATATCTATTTAGTAGAATATATTAAAATAAGAGTAGCTACTAGAGTTTAAAGAGCTTAAAGATAAAGAAGTTCCTAAATAAAGATAGGAGTAGCTATAGAGATCTAAATAATCTAGCTTAAATAATAAGGAGGATAATAACCTAGAATATTAGTATTATTATAAGTTAGATTTAAATAGAGTAAATAAAAAAGTTTATAAAATAGGATTAGTATTTCTATATAATAAGCTATTAGATATATTTAGCTCCTAAGGCGTAGGCTAAGTAGAAATTATAATAAGTAAGTTACTAGTAAAGGTAGCTAACTAGTAAAATATATATCTATTATTAAACTATTACTTTTATTCTATAGAAAAACCTAAATTATATAATAACTAGACTAGAAAACTAGTTAAAAGAAAATCCTAGCTTAGTAAATTATCTATACTTATTTATTTAATAATAGGATTAATAGGCTATTTTCTACTTTAATAGATTATTAAGAAACTTCTAAACTATAAAGAGTTAAACTACTACTATTAGTTTAAATATACTATAATAAATACTAAAATATAATACCTTTCTTTTATAATATATAATTTAGAATATTACTTTCTAGATAGATAGCTAAGATAATACTAAATATTATATAAAGGAGTATCTATTTTATAATGCTACTCTTTATAGAAATATAAAAATGCTATATATATATTTATTATAAGTTTAAATATATTTTAATATATACTAAAATAGGATAAATCCTAAGTACTTAGAAAATATAATAAATTATGCCTATCTATTTAATAATAGAGCTATGAAGTACCTAATAAAGATAGAACCTAGGTATAAAATAATGTAAATATTTTATAAAGACTTATAAGGGAGGTAGAAGATTAATAAATTTTTTATAATATAACTTAGGATAAGGTATTCTTCTATAAGACTAGATATACCTAAAATAACTAGGGGTACTACTATTAGTTTAATAATACTTTAGCAAAGAAGATTATATTTCTATAGTAGAGGAAGATATTCTAAATATAATATTTTAGGAGGTATATAAATAATCCTATACTCTTATTAGTTTAAATATAGTACCTTTATATTATAAATATTAATGAATTTATAATTAGTTAGGATGCTATTTAATATCTATAGTTTAGCTAAACATAGTAGTAAAGATTCTTAAGAAGAGTTATAGTAATATATTTTCTTAAGAAAAGCTATATAGCTAATTTAAGCACTATTATACCTTTAAATACACTATTTTTAACTAAGCAAAATATATATAGGATCCTATAGAACTTAGAGAATAAAGTTAACTCTCTATACTATCTTAAAGACTTAATAATAATTTTTATTATCTATAGAATAGCTTAGCTATAAAATCCTAATACTCTATACCCCTATTCATTTAATAATAGCTTTTCCTTTAAAGTTATATAATAAGAATTTAGATATACTAAATTAAGGAAGCTAAATTTTAATAATATACTTATAAAAGAATATAATTAATACTAGTAAGTAAATAAAAGTCTAACCTAATAATATAAACCTTTAGGAATTTAATAACTTAGAAGCTAGCTTTAGATCTCTTACTATAAGAGATAAAGTTACTACTTCTATATATTTAAACGTAATTAGAAGCTTCTAATTTTAAAAGCTATAATTATCTCTTAAAAAGGCTAGTAAAGAGTTAATAAAATATTTAGCTTTAAAGATTTAAGAATTTAAGCGTAACCTTCTTAAGTAAGTACTAATATTTAATTAAGGAAGAAATAAATTATTTATTTATTAACATATATCCTACTTCTCTAAATTAGATTACTCTATTTTCTTTATACTATACTTTATAATAGGATATTCTAAGATTATAAAAATAGATACTATATAAAGATATATTAATAGATTTTAGTATTACTATTAAAAATAGTAGATCTAGTAGATACTACTAAGTAATAATAACTTACGCTAAAAACTAACGTAGTACTTTAGCTAGAGAATCTCTTAAGAGACTTCCTAAAGAGCTTATTTATTAAACTAAGTATAAATAATAAATAATTATAAAATAATTACTATAATTCTATATATAAAACGCAAAAGGTAGCTAACTTAACTTATTTATATTTAGTATAATATATATAGACTAAAAAGTATTTCCTAATAACTAACTCTTACCTAAATCTAATTAGAGAATATAGAAGGGAGTATTAATTAGTAAAAGAAATAGATACAAATAATTAAGCTTAGTAAGAGAAGGAACTAAATATTCTAAAATATAACTAGCTAGATTATAATAAGTAGATAGCAAAACTTAATAATAAGTAGAAGCTAAAGAAAGTAGTAGACTATTTTAAGAAAAAAATCTAGTAAAGACTAGCTATTCTTAGAATAATAGATAAAAAAAAATAGAATACTTAAGATCTAGTAAATAAATTAAATAAAATATAAGAACGCCTTAACCTACGTCTAAGAGTTCTTATCTAATATAGAATATTTACGTTTTTAGTCTACTAAGATTAAGTATAAAAGTATATAGTTATATACAACTTAGATTCTACTAAACTCTAAGAATAAAAATATATAGATTAAGCTAATATTAAAACTATTTTTAATTAGTAATAAACTAATATATATAAGTTCTTATATATCTTAAATAATATAAGAAAAGCTACTTATTATACTTAGCTCTATATAGAGGATATAATTTCTTCTAATTACTAACTTAAGATACTTAATACTTAGTATAGTTTACTATTATACTAGTAGGTTAATATAAAAAATAACTTAGAGTTTAAAGATAATAATAACTTCTTCTAATAGATAGAATACGTTTTATAGATATAAGTACATAAGAAGGATAAGGAAGAGTTAAATATTTTAATACTTTAAGATAAAGTAGTAAATTTAAGAAGAATTAAATAATCCTAATTATATTAAGATATAGCTAATTCCTATACAACTATTATAGAATCTTTTATTACTATAGGTAAGTAAAAAGTTTAAGTTTAGGTAAATAGATTACTAGTTAAACTAGTAGCTAAATAAGTTTAATTTAACTTAATAGCTACTAGTAAAGAAGATAAGGTTATTCCTAGGCTAGAAACTACTACTATATTCTAAAATCTACTAATTAAGATTAATAATCTAATATTACTATCCTTTATATAACCTTTTTTATAGAAAAAGATAGAAAGTAAAGCTTCCCTATTATATTAAAGAGTAGAGTAAATTAATAGAAATCTAATCTCTCTAGACTTATCTAATATAGAAGTAGAACTAGGTTTATTACTAAACTTCTTAATAAAAGATATATATATTACTATATAGGCCCTTAAAGATACCTAAATATAATAAGAATAACTAAAAAATAAGCTAAAGAAAAAGATAAAACTAAAAATAGTACGTAGCCTAAATTAGGATAAAGATAAGTACTATATACTAAAAAAATAGCTATAGAATTATATAGATAGTAAAATTCTATAAATATAGCTTTATAAACCTAATCTAGAAATTAAATATCTTAAAATAGACTTAGGAATTTTACTAGTAGTAGAATATTCCTTATAACTAAAGCCTTCCTTAGAAATTATAGCTACTATTAAAATAATTATATAATACTATATATTAAAAAAGGGTAAAAGTAAGATAAGTCTTTAGAAGCTAGATATCTT
Organism: Microthyrium microscopicum; assembly: GCA_010405405.1. Lineage (NCBI taxonomy): Eukaryota > Fungi > Ascomycota > Dothideomycetes > Microthyriales > Microthyriaceae > Microthyrium > Microthyrium microscopicum. Next base: position 1,285,526 of record MU004231.1, read on the forward strand.
TATTAAGTATCTAACCTAGGTAAAAACCTAAGTTTAACTTTAATATAACTATAAGATAGTAAAAGATTAATTAGTTTATAAGAATTAGGGATACTACTATTTTTTATAATAAGGTTAAATTATAATTAATAAGCTCTTTTAAGTATACGTAAGATGCTTAGAGCTAATTAGACTATTACTAAAATTCTATAAAGTCTATATAAATAATAGAGTAACTTAAGAACTTATATATAAGAAAAAGAATCTAAATTTTATTAGTAAATTGCTAGTACTACTAAATAATACTAGGTACTTTATTTAGTATAGAAAGATTATAAAGCTATTCTATAACGCTAAGGATAAATTTATAGCTACTCTTCTAAGATAAGTAGTCTAGAATATATTTACTTGCCTTAAACTAGAAGGCTTTAACCTTATTAACGTTACGTATAATAATCTACTTTAGTATTAGTAGAATATAATATTTATTATTAAAAATAAGAAAGTTACGTACTAGGACTTAAGACTAGACTATCTTAGAGATACTTAGAAATAGCTAATAGGTATAGCTAATAAGGTAGCTATAACTAAGTTTAATTAAAACTTAATACTAAAATAAGTCTAAAAGTAGATAGTAGAATATAATAAGTAAGTTTAATAGTACATTAAGGCCTTACTATAAAAAAATAATACTATTTGACGATAACGTAATAAACTTACAGACTATGTAATAATTCCTTATAGTACTATATTGAGAGAGATCTTAGTATTATAAGATTACGCGCTAGACCTAGAGAGTATTAGCGCGTCTAAGGTTCTACTAAGTGGACTTACTTTCCTTATAGATTCGCAATAGTTCTAGATCTTCTTCCTCTCTCTCTTATACGTAGATTCTTAAATACTAGCTAATTATCTACTTACTCTAAGTCCTATTGCTTATTATATAATCTATATACTACAAAATCGTTACGTGCTTATACTACGTATTAAAAAGCTTTAAATCGTTTAGCGTAAGCAATATCTTATTACTCTTTATATAGGCAATATCTTATTATACTTTATGTATAGAACCCTGAAATTTTAAGCCCTACTTTAAAATCTAATAATACTAAAACTAATTAGCGCGTTAGGATTCCCTAATACTAATTATCCTAATTAGTATTAGACTAATAAAAGGTCTAAGCTTTAATTGCCTCTTAATTACTTACGTATAGAAATACTAAATTTATCTTCCTTACTATAATCTCTCTAAATACTACCTTTAAACTAAAATTATTCTTAACTCTAAATCCCTTTTATAGCGTTTATTAATTAAAGACTCTAATAGCTAGTAAGAATCTATTATTATTATAAATAACTAAGTTCCTTTACTACTATAAAGTAGATATAGAGTAGATAGCTATCTATACTAATCTTTTTTACCCTAGTATAAGGCTAACTAGCTTAATTATTATTAATTTTTATCTTCTTTATATTACCTATTAATTTTAGGTTATCTTCTTACTATACTAAATATTAGCTAGTTAGATACTTAGAATATAGTATAGATTTTATAATTTATAAAGAAGCTACTTATACGTAACTAAGAACTATAGAAATTATTAGTAAACTTTAATAAAGATAATAATAATTAGCTACTTAGGTTATTATAAAAAGAGAGTAAGGAGAAAGCCCTAATTCGTAATAATAAAAGAGTAAGACCTTTAAAATAGTATATTAAAGACATTACTTATAAAGGAGATAAGGAATTTAGAAGTAAAAAGGAAGGTAATATTACTAAAATCTATAGAATCTTTAAAGATAATACTAGCTTATTATAAGAAATTATTAAATAGTTAGCAGTTATATAAAAGAATCTAGAATTAGTAGATATTTCTCTAATATTTAAGAGCTACTATATAGTTACTATAAATTTAAACTATATTATTAATCTCCTAGTAGACTATAAGCTATTATAATTCTAAGCTATAGCGCGCTAAGTATTACCTAGTTAGAAAGACTAGAAGTTAAAGCTTACCCTACTAATAGTATAAAAGACCCTAAAAGACTTAGAACTACTATACTATAATTACTTTATTATCTAATCTAGCTAAGGCCTTACCTATACTCTAAAAGGTAACCTAGACCTTAATAAATTTATTATAATATTATTTAACTACTACTTAAAGATATAGGCTATGTCTTACTTCTATAATATAGAATAAGATATAAACGTCATCTAAGCTAAGTAATTAAATAAAGAGAAAGCCTATAGCGCCTAGCTAGAGGAAGACGCTAAATAAAACTAGAATTTAGTAGATAATCTTATAAAAGTAAATAAAGATTATTAAGTAGAGATCTTATAGCTAAATACTAGACTTTAAGATAGTAATATTTTTCTTAATAAGAGAGTTGCTACTTATAAAACTATAAATAACCTCTAGTATAATAATACCCTCCTAAAAGATATAGTTACGTCTTAATTTTCTAAATTAGATTAGTTCTAAACTATACTTTAGTAGAAAGTTAACAAAGTTATAGTACTTTAAGTATAAGTTAAAGCCTTCTAAAAGTCTAAAGCACTTAAGAAGATAAATAACCCTTACGCTAATCTTAATAAGAATACTAATAATAACTTACTACGCTCTACATTAGTTAGTCCTAATTTAAACTTAAATTATTAGTCTCTATATAGAAGTTCTATACCTTGCTAATTTACCTCTAATTTCTTAATATACGCTATAAGTAAAGGTTTTAAAGAATAAAGAGAAAAGCTTACTAAGTTTAATAAAAAGAATAAAGATAAGTACTATACTTAGAAAGCTAAAGTGCTTAATTATCTTAATAAGAATACCCTTATATATAATATAGAGTTATTTAAAATTTGTCTAATTTAGGAATAGATAGATAAATAGGCCTTTACTACTATTAAGGAGCAAAGTAAATAAGATTTTTATAATCTATATCTTTACTTAAAAGAGGTATAGGTAGACCTAGACTATAAATACACTACTAAGGATAGTTTTATAAAGGTTAAAACCTAGCTTAAAATATTAAAAGCTTAAATAAAGATATTAGAAAAGGTAGAAGAATACCTTACTTACTTCTCTTCTAATTCCTATAAAGTAAGATTATTTAACGAAGAGAAGATTATTAAATTACGCAACTTATTACTAAAGCGTTTTACTAATTATCTACTATTTATTAAACTAGACTCTTACTTTAAATTTATTAATAACCTTTATAAAGTATTCTATTAAATAAAATATTAACTTTCTATAGAAACTAATAATAATAGCTACTCTAACTCTAATAGCTTTTATAGAGGCTATAGAGGTAGAAGGCGTAAAAACTATAATAGTAGTAGTAGCACCTATAATAATATTACTAATAATAATAGCAAAATTATACGTTTATAGGAAGTCTTTTATACCCTACGAAAGAATAACTATTATATCTAATATAAAGAATAAGGATATAGCTATTAGAAAGTAAATACTCTATATATAGATAAAAATTCTTTTTCTAATACTAAGATTTATGCTAAAGTTACTTATATAGCTACTATCTTTACTATAGTATTTATATAACTTAATTTTAATCTTTTACGTACTAATAATAACTTAGAAAACTAAAGGCTCTTCTATATAGATACGTAAAGAAGCTAAATAAGTAAGAAGTATATAACTATTAAAAGAAGAAGAAATATTAAGTATATATATCTAATTTAGAAGATAAGCTAAAGACTATTTTTATTATTAATAAAATATTAAGATATTAAGCTTATATATTTAACCCTAACTTAGATAATAAGGAAGAGAATAAAGATATACTAAATTATAACTTTAACTTTAACCTAGAGCTAAATCTAGAGCCTATAAAGAAGACTTAGTCTAAATAATTAACTATAAAAGAATAAACATTTAATAAAGAACTTATTTTTACTAAAGAATAAATCTAGAGTATAGTCTAAGATATAATTAAATACTTATAAAAATTAGTAAAGCTAGAGTTTATAGTAATCTAAATCTCTTTAGTATCTATTACTAATAGTTTTTATCTAAGAAGTATTTCTAAGATACTTATAGTTAATAATTAGTAGACTACTAAAGGTATAGCTTATTTATTAAAAGTAGAATATTACGTCTAAACTAATATATTAATTAATATAAGAAGTAGAGTAATAGGTATTATATACCTAAATTTTATTTATTAATATAGTATTTCTATAATAAATCTATCTACTCTTTAAGTAATATAACTTACTAATAGCAAAGTAGTTATTAAGGTAGATAAAGCTACTATAATAAATATACGTCTTAGTAAGTATATTAAGTAAATCTACTACTTTATTATAAATATTACTAATTATAATATTATCCTTAAAAATTTATAGGTAAACCTCTATAAAGTTACCTTTAAAGGAGATAAGAAGGAAATCTACTTTAACTCTACTTATTACTTAGTAAATTATCTACTCTATAGTTACTTAATATTAGTAGATTATAAAGGCTATTTTTATAACCTTACTAATTCTCTACTAAATAAGAAAAACGTTACTATAATTAATATAGTAGCTTTTATAAAAATGCTAGAATAAAGATAAGAATTTAGTAAAGTATAGCTAGAAAATTTAGATAAAGATAAAGATAAAGCACTACTAGATTCTTTTATATTAAAAACGCTAAAAGAGAATATTATAATTAATCTTTCTAAGATATTTCTAGAAGACTATAAAAAGTAGTATAAGAAGTATAATTAGCCTCTATTAAGTTAGGAAGAAATCTTAAAGAAACTACTAAAGGAATTCTATTACTATATTAATATCTTTAACCTAAAGCTAAGTAATAATTTAGTACTATACTATAGTAAATAGGACTACTCTATTAATATTATCCTTAATACTACTATTCCTAAGTAAAGATATAATATCCTCTTATATTAAGAATTACTAGTTATTAAGTAGTATATTAATTAAATACTTAGCTATAATTAAGTTTAAGCTAGTAAATTCTACTTTGCTATCCTAATATTATATATATATAAACCTAGAGGTAGTATCTACATCTATATTAATTATTAAAGCTTAAATAAAATTACCTAGAAGAACTATAACGTTCTTCTATAACTACTAGAAACCTTAGCTAGAATATATTATATAAAATTCTTCTTAAAATTTAACATTATTATAGTCTTTACTTATATCTAAATTAAACTAGAAAATAAATATAAAACTATATTCCTTACTTATTATAGTCTCTATAAATTTAAGGTTATATTATTTAGCCTTATTAAAGCTCTAAGTATCTTTTAAGTATACTTAAATTACGTCCTTATAAAATACTTTAATAACTTTATTATAGGCTATATAGATAACCTCTTAGTTTTTAGTAAGAGCTAAGATTAGCATACTATATATATCTACCTTATCCTAGAAGCTATAGGTAAAGTAGGCCTCTATCTTAATATTAATAAGTATAACTTCTTTACTAAATAAATTAAATACCTTAGCCTTATTATTACTACTACTAGTATTAAAATAGATCTAGATAAAGTTAAAAACGTTACTAAATAGGCTTAACCTTTATTAATTAAAGACGTATAGGCGTTTCTAAGCTTTACTAATTTCTATTACTATTTTATTTATAGTTACTCCTAAATTACTACCTCTCTTACTATCTTTACTAAAAAAGATATAATAGTAATCTTTTTATAGAATCTAGATAGACCTAAGGACTACATATTTAAAAAGCTAAAAAAGGACTTTACTACTATACTTATTCTTTATTACTTTAATTATATAAAGGAAATATAGTTAGAGATAGATGCCTTTAATTAGATATATACTATAGTACTTTCTTAGAAAGATAAAGAAGGTAAATTATAGCTTATTATATTCCTATTAAAGAAGATAACTCTTACTAAATATAACTATAATATTTATAATAAAGAGTTATTAGTAATTATCTACGCCTTTAAAGAATAGAAACTAAAGCTATTCTTTATAATAGATATAGTTAAGGTATTCTTAAACTACTAGAACTTATAAACTTTTATAATAACTAAAAAGCTATTTTACTAATAGATAAGATAAGCTAAATTCCTATCCTAATTCTACTTCTAAGTTTAGTATTACCCTAGTCTATTTAATAGCAAAGCTAATATACTTACTTACTAATTATAAGATCTACCTTAGGATAATAATAACCTATAAGTCTCTTAATAAGTCTAACTACTATTATTCTCTTACTAATTTAATATTCTTTACGCTATTAAGTTAGCCTTACTATTAGTTAAACTAATAATACTATTAATTATATACTTAGTTACTCTTACTTAGAATAAGTTAGATATTTTAACCTTTATAAAGGAGTTAATAAATCCTATAAAGGGGCTAGCTAATAATAAAAGACTACCTAGAAAAGAGTTAATAAAACTCCTAGGAAATAATAAATTCCTAAATTTTAATAATAATTAGTTTATATAGGATATAGTTTAAGAGTTTACTAGTAATAAAACTATAGAAGCTATCTAATAAGCTAAAGTAAACTACTAAACGTATCTACTCTTTAATATACCTAAGTAGGAAAGTATTAAGCTAGATAACTACGTAGTTACTATAAATAATATAATTCTATATTATAACTATATCTTTATTCTTTATAATAAATTACGTTATTAAGCCCTATTCTTTACTTATAGCTATAAAGTTATAAGTTATAAAAGAGTAGCTATAACCTATTATTATTTATAAGAAACCTATTAGTAGCCTAAAATATTATAAGATATAAAGATATATATAAAAGATTATAAATACGTCTTTACTAAATTAGTATAATAAAAAAAGTAAAAATTCTTAAGAAGCTTCCTCTTACTAGAATGCACTTAGTTAGATATTTCTATTAACTTTACTATTTTATTACTATATTATTACTACTAAGGAATAATCTATTACTACGTTATAGTTATTATAGATCATTATATAAGAATACGTTATTTTATCTTACTATTAGACCTTTCTATAGAATCTATAGTTTTAGTATTTATTAACTATATCTAGAAATTAGTAAGTTAGTCTAAAAGTATTCTTTTAGATTATAGTAGCTAATTTACTTTAGCCTTTTAGAAACATTTATATAAACGCGTTAGTACTATTCTTTACCTTAGTATAGCTTTTTACTTAGAAATAGATAGTATTATAGAAATCTCTATTATAGCCTTAAAGTAGTATTTATAAGCCTTTATTAATTAGGATTAAGATAACTAGGTTACTTTATTATTATTTACAGAATTTATAGTTAACTTAATAGTAAACGTAATTATAAGAATTATGCCTTTCTAGGTATAAAATAGCTTTAACTCTTAATTAGGCCTTAAAGCTAATTATTCTATTCCTTACTTATTCTACGCCTTTACTACTACTAATAAGGAAAAAGCTAATATAGATATTATATAGTAAGGCTATACTAATATATATAAATACCTTATAAAGTAACTTACTTAAGCTTAGGTATAATAAGCTAAGTATACTAACTATTATTACTAAGCTATATTAGATTTATAGCTAGGTAATTAAGTAAGATTAGATACCTATAATTACTCTACTTCTTATTCTTTAAAAATACTTAATAATAAAAGCTCTAAACCTTTTTATATTATTAAAAAGATTAATGCTATTATATATAAGCTAGATCTACCCTCCTTAATAAAAATATATAATATCTTCTATACTTAGATCCTCTACTATATTATTAATAACGCTAAATTCTTAAAACATTTAAATTCTTTTTTTACAATTATAGATAAAACTAAAGAAACTACAAAATAGTAGGTAGATATAATTATTAATAGCTATTATAAGCCTTAGATTAAGAAGAAGACGTTATAGTATATAATTAAATTTATAAGCTATAATATAGTAAAATAGTATAATTAGCATAATGCTAAAAACGCTCTAAATCTAATTATAGAATTCTATGCTTATTATCTTAATAAACTAGGCTTTTACTCTTCTTAGATCTTACTATAGCTAGAGTTAACTAAAGATAATAACGTTATATATAACTTTAATAGTATCTTTACTAACTAGTACTAAAAAGTTTACTTTCTTTATATTACTAATATCCTTATTTAGTATAGATATACTAGCCCTTAGACTACTAAGACTTAAGAATTAGAGTATTCTAGAGATATCTTAAGGTTTATTAATACCTCTTAATAGTTACTTTAGTAGGCTAGAGGTTAAGATACTCTAAATATCTAATTATTAGCATTATATTATAGAAGGAATTTATTAGACTAGACTAGATTAGACTAGACTAGATTAGACTAGACTAGAATAGACTAGAATAGACTAGAAGAGTAATAATAAGCTAAGATAGCTTAGAGAGCTATTCTAAAAGGAGGAGTTATGTAATAATTCTTTATAATACTATATTAAGAGAGATCTTAGTATTATAAGATTACGTACTAGACCTAGAGAGTATTAGTATATCTAAGGTTCTACTAAGTAGACTTACTTTCCTTATAGATCTATAGTAGTTCTAGATCTTTTTCCTCTCTCTCTTATACGTAGATTCTTAAATACTAGCTAATTATCTACTTACTCTAAGTCCTATCGCTCGTTACAGACTATACGATAAAGCACTTAGATTATCTGCTACTAAACTACTTCCTTAACGACCTACTAGTTTAACCTACTTTACTTATAGATAAATATAAAAACGAACAGTAGTGCGATAGCGATTATCTACTATAGCTATAAGATTATATAAATATTAACTCTAATAGTAACTAGATAGATAATAATAAGAAGGATAGTAACTACAATAATTAATTTAAATTCTATACTAATAAACTACCTAAAGAAATTAAGTACTATAGTAAACTATTAAATAGTACGCCTTAGTTAATAATAGTACCCTAAGAGAATAATATTATACTTAAGAAAGTACTAATTAAAATATCTACTTTAATTAACTACTTTATTATAGAGAAAGTTATAATAAATAATTAATATAGGGATTATAATAATCTTAAGGAATATAAATACCTTAATAATTTAGAGGCTAGATAACTACTTAATAAAGTTAGGTAGCAAAATTTATCTATATAATAGGTCTATAATAGTATAATCTAATAAAAGAATGTATAGCTTTATAGTCTTTAGTTTATATATTATCTAATATAGTAAAAATATAATTAGATAAGCTTCTTATCTTTAGAGCTAATAATATTTTCTAATACTATATTACTAACTATTTATAGCTTATTATAGCCTTTGCCTATTTTATAATAAAATAAAGTTAAGAACCTAAATATAGATACTTATTACTTAATACTATATTTAATATATATAAAGATATATAAGATTCTTTATAAAAAGGAATAGCCTAAAAAAGAATATAACTTATTATTAACTATCTAACTTAAATAGAAATTATTTCTAGATAATATACTAGAAAATAGTAAAGAAGAGAATAAAGATACTAAAGAAGAGGATAAGGAAACTAAAGATAGTAAGTCTACTAAGACTAATAAAAAGGAAATTAAGTAATAAGAAATTTATTAATAAAAGGTTTATTTATATATAAGATTAAGATTATATCTTAACCTTTATTATTTATAGAATAGTTAATAGCTAAATTACTAACCTATAGTCCTTAGTACTATATAGACCTAATAGCGTAGACTATATCTAAAAGTATAGAAATAGGTAAGATCTTAACTTACTTTAATTATTAAGATATACGTTATATAGCTAAATTAAGTACGTCTTCTATATTTGATTCATATCTTCTTGTCCTCTAAATTCCACGACGTACATTTAAACGCACGGTGGAAGCGCTAGCCTATTTGGAGGTTCACACATAAACAACGCGACCAAAGGTCCGGCGAATAATACACATGCCAGTGCTTCTTTTCTCCACTTCCATACTTCAATATCAAATGATCCACCTCCTACGCTAAAGTTAAATGGACAGAGGCTAGAGTGCTAGCAGCCGTACCCTTGGGACAGTGGTCATACATCTGACAGTCGATATTGCCAGCGTAAAGCTACATAAGAAACCGGCTGCCTCTGAGCTTCAACCTGAGCGCCTTAAGCTTTCAACTCAGAAATTTGAATCAAGAACTTTCTAATGGCTAAAAAGCAATGGCTGGAGTTGAACGCCACAATCGCGTAGTCCCCGCTATTTTTAAGAGCCGCATACCTCAACGGGCTATAATTAGTTTAGTTACTGGAGAAAGAGAAGAAGCCTTCTCTTGAGCAATAGTAGGCATTGTGAGAGGAATGTTGATAGGTCAAGTTTTCGCTTTGGATAACTTACTTCAGGTTTGATACTTCCTCATGGACTGGTTACAAGCACACAAGCATGACTGATTGATCGTGAAATGCAAGCGGGCAAACGAATCAATGGGCTTCAAGCCGACTGCGACCCTGGCGCTAGGAACACAACCTCGCGATGCAACCATCTTTCGCTCGCCAAGCCTTTTCCAACTTCAACTTCAACTTCACCACTCCCGTCACTAGCACTATCAGGTCTCTGCAAACTAACCCAAAGATACGACTGGTATCAAATCTGTAGCTACCTGACTGGTATCTTCTTATCCTGCTAGCATTTAATGCCACGGTAACTAGGTACATACACCCTCTAGAGTCTAGCTCTTGATGATACTGCACAATCGGGCAGTTGACTACCACAACCTTGCCATCAGAATAGCGGATATCGTCGGAAGAAAGATATCACAATCCACTGCTACACATCCCAGCAACACATCTATCATGATCAGAGAAACATAGCGATCACTTCGTCACTTTGCATCTCCAACGAGGGTCAATACCCCTCCAGTGGAAATCTCGTGGAGATCCCAGAAGCTTGTTCGGGCCTGTCAAGCGCGAATGTTTAGCAAGTCCACCCATGATACGACCTTCTCGTAGCATGTGTGTTCAAAGCTACCCCATGTGCAACTCTCAGCCTTGTCCCAGTATCAATGTAGGCATAAAAAACTTTCTTCCACTATAGCTTCTGTAACACCGAGTCATCACCACTTTTCTTGCCTGTGCTAGTATCGATGAGTCTGATTTGCCTCTTGTGACGACCGATTGGAGACCTTGCTAGGACTTTGTCAAACGCTCGCTAGGTCATTCCATGGCAAGTTACTGCCTACCGCTTGGGGAGGGAGCTTGTTGGATGGTATATATCGAGTGGTGTCATCAATAGTAGACAAGATATGGAGACAAGAAACCTAAACTTCTACATTGCTCGATAACCCCTGAGCCAAGATAGAATTTACAACACCATCATCAAACTTACACCCTTCCTATATCCCAAGCAAAATGTATGCTACCCTCTCCTCCCTATAGCCAACCAGCTAACCACAACCAGGCGTCTCGTCGTACGTGATAACCAAGCCACCGCATCTGAATATGTAGCCGAATACATCATCCGTAAGTTCCTCCCAGCAACACCATTCCCACCACAACCTTTCTCCTAAAAACATCCAGAGCGCATCAACGCCTTCGCCCCAACCGCCACCCGCCCTTTTGTTCTCGGCCTTCCCACCGGCTCCTCCCCCCAACAAGTCTACGCCATCCTCGTCGCCGCCTTCCGCGAAAAGCGCATCAGCTTCAAACATGTAATCACCTTCAACATGGACGAGTACGTCGGACTACCTTCAGCCCACCCACAGTCCTACCACACTTTCATGTACAACCACCTCTTCAGCCACATTGACATCGACCCTTCCAACGTGCACATACTCGACGGCAACGCACCAGATCTAGAGAGTGAGTGCGCAGCCTACGAAGCAGCGATTCGCAAGGCTGGCGGAATCGAGCTGTTTCTAGGCGGCATTGGGCCAGATGGACATGTGGCGTTCAACGAGCCTGGGAGTTCGTTGAATAGTCGCACACGCGTCAAGACACTGGCGTATGATACGATTCTGGCGAATAGTCGGTTCTTTGGAGATGATTTGGGGAAAGTGCCGCGGATGGCATTGACGGTTGGTGTTGCGACGGTTTTAGCGGTAAGTTTCGCACATTACTGCAGATCTGTCAAAACCTTTTAGGCTAATTGGTGCATTTAGGCCAAGGAGGTTGTCATCATCATCACTGGCGCCCACAAAGCTCTTGCGCTGCAAAAATGCATCGAGGGCCCGGTCAACCACATGTGGACGCTGAGTAGCTTGCAAATGCACCAACATGCGCTCATTGTGGTCGATGAGGATGCTACGCTCGAGCTGCAGGTTAAGACTGTCAAGTATTTCAAGAGCATTGAGGGAGTGGCCAAGGAGTGCGGCTATGACCAGATGGTGCCAAGTGAAATCGCTCGCCAGAACGCAGAGCGCGCTGCGGAGGAGGCGGAGATGAAGGCGCTGCTTGAGTCCAAAGGCAATGGAACCAAGGCAAACGGTGCCAATGGCGGATTGATGGTGAATGGCACTCCTCAGAGAGCGGTTACGCCAGATATCATTCCTGATCGCATGAGTTCGCGCATTAGCGACCCACCGATCCCAGAGGGCATGATGAAGGAAAATGGCGAGCTGAAGATGTCAAATATGCACTCTCGTATGCCAGTGCCAGCTTATTAGGAAGTAGCTGGCTTTCGGAATAGCGATGAGGATAATGATAGAAAATAATGGCGCTAATGGGGCATTCATTCTTTGGTATAGCAGTCCGTCTCTAATCACATATAGAAATTGATTGTCAAGGCGAGGAAGCACTGTATTCATGGTAAGTAGATCTAGATATTTTTAAATAGGCTCTTAGTCCTTATCAAAGAGAGCAATTTCTGATCAAAGTCGTGGTAGCTGTATGGAGTTTAATTGAGAAAGAATATGTAATACGGCCCAGGTGTCCGTCCCGCACTCTTGCAAAGACTTTCGCAAGCGGTGTTAATATATGCCCTTATCATCGCCAAGTTCTATTCGGCCACCGGGCTTCCTTACTGTCAGTTCTCTAGTCGAATCCATCAGACTGGAACGATGTTGCACGTTCCACTTCTCACTATACAGGAAACTTGTAGATCAACTATAGGGGCTTGTACCTTTCTTGACTATCTCGGCCTAATCTCGTTGCTATTCTGGTGATCGGAGATTTGCGCCTGATAACATGATATCATACGGAATGTTAGATTAAAATCTGGCGTGATGTTGAGATTTTATCATCACTCCAATGTCCATAGAAAATAGAAATCATTACTTGGCCATATAATGCCCAGATACTACCATCTCATAACACCGTTTGCATCCTGATCGTCAAGAAACAACGCTCCGGAGATCAAAACTCTTCGTGTCAAGATGCAGTTATTTTTACACCTTGCTCTGGCAACCTTTGTGGTAGCACAATCAGAGCCGCTCGCTGCCATTACACCTCCGAAGGGTACTCAAGCAACGAACCTTCCAGCTCTTGGACTGGGAACATGGTACGCAAAGGGTAGCAATGCCACGGCCGCTGTCGCTCAAGCTATCGTTGACGGCTACCGGCTCATTGATACATCTCCCTTCTACAACAATCAAAAAGAAGTAGGCGCAGGTGTCAGAGAGGGCATCAAAAGAGCTGGAATTAGCAGACAAGACGTATGGGTAACAAGTAAACTTTGGACTACAAAGTAAGGACTCTTTGCTATCCATTGATTACCTAATATAGAATGTGCTAACATATACGATCAGACATTCTGACCCCAACGGTGGTCTCAAAGAGACACTGGCTGAATTAGGACTCGATTATGTTGATCTCTGGTTGATACACTGGCCAATGGGTCCTGGAAATACTTTTGACCATGTTCCTGTGAGTCTGAACAGAATATCTTTTGTGATCTTGCTAATTTGCTTGTCAGACATGGCAAAAGATGGAAAAGCTTCCCGCCACAAAAATGACACGATACATTGGAATATCGAACTTCAGTCCAGCACAAGTAAAAGACGTTCTTAAAGTGGCTACTATCAAGCCAAAGGTCATGCAAATCGAACTGCATCCGTATCTTCCACAGGAAGACTTCGTTGCCTCGCTCCAGAAACAAGGAATTACCGTCAACGCTTATGCCCCTTTGGGGAATACGAACCCGGCATACAAGAGTAGTGCCACTAAGCTACTACAGCATTCTACTATTCGGTCAATCGCATCCGCAAGGGGATGTACTCCGGCTCAAGTTGTGCTTGCATGGAATATGAAGCGCAGTGTCGTTGTTATCCCAAAGGCTGTGCAGATTGCGCATCAAAAAGAGAACATTGCAACTCCTGCCTGTGCTGCCAAGTTGACTGCAGAGGACTTGGAAAAGATTGCACAGATATCTAATCCTCCGCATAGATTCATGAGCTCGCCCTGTGCTTCGAACCAGTTCAAATGCTTCGAAGGTACCACGAAGGGCTTTTAGCCGCTATGTCTAAAACCTTTTGCGAAAAGACAAAATCTAAGAATTTAATGATTCCAAATGGCTGCTGCAAAACTCATGGTCAACCATCCAAATTTCGAACAACCTTGTGCTAAATCTATTCTCGTCAACTCTAAGTTTAGACACCAGAGAGACTTCATGCCAAAGAGGTCTTGGTATTCATGACAGCTTGGTATGTTTTGATTTGGTCCAAATTTAACAACTTACAGTGCAAAATGAAACCCTTCAGACTGTCATCTAACAGCAAGTCAAAAGCTAAGAAGTCGAACATTCAATAAGTAAGCTATATCACATAGGCGACAATGATCGAAATAGCCATGAGACAAGCTTTTCCAAGAGGATTGTTTGAATTGTGCCAAGATCAATGAGAGTTATTTTTATCAATTTCAAGTGTTTTCAGAGATCTATTCGCACTCATTGAACCTGTTCGTGTCAGTTGTCAACATTACCAGGAGAAAACCATCAAAAGTGTTCCTTTCTTGGCCAGAAACGCGACATCTCTTAGCATAAAAGTTTGCAAGACAGAATATGTATATCACCCAAATTATTATTGTTTCCTCGGCCAAGATCTAGACCTTGAATCGCCTCACGGAGAGAAATCTGTACATGGCGTTGAAACCCCTTGCGGTTTCAGGGTGCAAAAAGATGCAGCTATAACCACTCTGTACTAAGAGATAATAGAACGGCTCTCTATCTCAACGGGATCTTGTTAAGATATCCTCCTTGTTCTGGAAGTATTGGCGTAGTTGAAGTTGTCACGGCCGAAAACAAGTTCATATTATCCTGATTATATCGCCGTCGTCTCAAAATAGTACTTACTAAACGCAGATTGAAATGCACAACGACTTTCTAAGTTTACTTAGAATTATCTACTGCTGAAAGGTAAGATAGATATGATAGGGTGTCTTGTGGCAGTACATTAAATGTTCTCTTTTGGACTTGTATGTAGATCTTATGTTACTCAACTGCGACTAGATATCGTCGGTCGTCTGTGCTGCCTCGTGGTATAGGTGATCTTTCATAGTTGACAGGTTCGGATTGGATAGCCGCACGAAGCGTGGGTTGCCCGTGCATGGAATAATAGATCCCATCGATCTTACCCGGTTGTTCCTGGGACGCCCTCCGCTCATGATAATGCAGGTCACAGACGAGACCAATAGCCTGCATCCATACTGCATGTTGTAAACAAACAGCTTCAAACCCTGAGGGTATTAGATCTTGTAACAATCAAGCCAACCAGCAAGAATCTGGCGAGTCTAATATTATGCAAACGAACAACATGATCTGATCGCAGCCAAGCAGTTTATGTTCCATCTGTAAAAGTCTTGGGACACTTGGAAATACATAAAGGCAGCAATCGCGGCCATGTCAACATATTTTCAACAACACAGTTCATCCAAACATTCAGTCTTTTACATTCCATTCTTTTGAGCAGGCCTCCTAATTCAACTACTACTTTCACTTACAACCAAAAATCAACCAACAAAATCATCAACATGAAGCTCATCACTCTCCTCACCATCGCCTTCGCCGGCTTTGTTATGGCCACCCCAGTTGCCGAGCCAGTTGCTGAGGCCGGTCTCATGGACTCCATCACTGCTAAGCTTCCTCACTCTTTGACCGCCACCGACCGTATCATGACCCCCGGTGCACCAACTGAGCAGCTTGTCACCCGTCAAGGTTAGTACAGTCCAGCGGCTCCCAAGTATCAACACTAATGAAGTCTTACAGCCAAGGCTAAGAAGGCAAAGAAAGCCAAGAAGGCTAAGAAGGCAAAGAAGGCAAAGAAGGCAAAGAAGGCCAAGAAGGCTAAGAAGGTATGATAGTTCATACATTACATCCACGTCTCAACTTTTCTAACTCATCATCAGGCCAAGAAGGCAAAGAAGGCTGCTGCTTAAATGCAAGACCTGAAAATGGAGTAACCACCTCAAGGTGCTCGGTGTTCGCGATCATATGTAAATAACGTGGATCTGGCAGCAGTAAACAAGAAATTAAAGTCCTTTTCGGTCAAGCATTGCTTATTACTTTTCATCGTGTGCTTAGCCAGGGTATCTCATTCGATTCGATCCGGAATGGCCACCTCTATTTCCTCGTGGCATGTTCTTGCCGTTTCGAGGAGCTCTAGGGCAGTCATTTCTCATATGGCCTGGTTGGTTGCATATGAAACACTTTCTGACCGGAGCTTTAGTGCCACCACCGGCTGAAATACTTCCAAACGTGATTCCATCATCGATTGGTCTAGAAGGTGTGGTTTTTGCTGCGGCAGCTTGGCCTTGTGCTAAGAGTTGATCAACGCTAGATGGGTCATAATCTTCTTCATCATCTTCGCTGTCTTCCTCATCCGAGTTTTCAGACGGGCGCGGTTTATCTGCTGAATCAGTTGTCAGAGGCTACATCGCTGTTAGTAAACAGCATGTTGAACCACATAAACCGGAATCATCGGCTCCTGTCACGAACCTTGCCAAACCTCATGCGGCTATCTGGCTTGTCGGCAGCATCTTCATCGCTTGACGCATCAATATCTGCAAACCCAGCCGTGGCGATGCTCAGCGCCGTGGCAGGCGTAGCATCTGCCTGCTGTATGCTTAGCACCCACTTGGTCTCGCCCTTCTCCGCTGCCTGACGCTCAAGCGCTTGTTCTCTCTTGGTTTCTTCTTCAGCCAGCGCATCGTTCATGGTCTTCAAGTCTGAAGTTGAATGACGGGGTGCGCTTGAGCCGTTTGACATGCGTTGACGTTTGGAAGGCGGCGAGTCGGTGGAAGATGCTGCAGCGCGCTGCATAAACTGCATGTATTGTTAGGTGACAGCTGAATGATTTGAGCCCTAACTAACCTTCATGGTTAAAAGTCGCGACGACATTTTGGCGGAGTTGTGTTTCTAGCCGCTTCTGAGCAAAAGAACAAGGCTGATATGGTATTTTTCTGTAATTCTGCGGCTTCGCTTTCATAAAAAATCACGCAAAAGATTAACGACAGCGCAGACTCGCAGATGGATCAAGAATTGTAAGTGGTGAAACATTCATGTGCAGCAGGACATTGGCATTGAAGTTGAGGTTCAGAATCAAAAAGTCTTGTCGGCCCGAGATTGATCCCATAGATTATCAATCGGGGTTCTGATATAATGGCGCATTACTACCAACCCTGCTTAAGATAAGAACTTCTAAACTTCTAAACTTCTAAACACGTTACTATATTACTATATTAGCAACGTTACCCTATTACTATATTACTATATTACCCTTTAATCTCTAGAGCTCTAGATTATTAATTATAAATAATTATAATTCTACCTTACTACTTAAAAGTTATTATATTTATATTAGGATATATCTTTCTAATAAGTTAATATAGTTATATATATATTATATAATAATTAGTAGAAAATATAAAGTATAAAATATATAAATAATTACTAAATATAAGTTTATATTACTATTTAATAAATAAGTATATATATATATATCTATCTAAACTAATTAAGTATTTATCTCTTTCTTAGAGTTATTCTTTATACTTTTTACCTTATTACTTTATTTATAATAAAATACTAAGCTTTACTTCTATTAATTTAGAGTTCTATTAAGATAAGATTAAAAATCTTATTATAAGATAGTTTTTTACTTATTTAAAAGTTATATATTAGCTAAAAGAAAACTATAATATTAATATTATACTAAGTATATTACGTTAAAAAATTAAGTAATAAAAGATTTAACGCTTTATAGCTTCTTTATTAGAGCGTTATAAAAAGCTTAAGAAAATAATAAAATTCTTATTTTATAATAAGAATAGTAATAAAGATAAAATACTCTTTATTCTTTAAATTATAAAATATTTAATAACTATATAAACTTTCTAGCGTTATTAATAAAAGCTTAGTCTTAAATACTACTATAAGTTTATATTAAATAAAGATTTTATAATAGCTTACTACTAAAATAAAGTAATAGTTCTAGCTAAGCTTTATAGGGCTTATTTATTAGTATTATTATATAGCTATTAAGCTCTAGCTATTAGACTTTATAAATATAGATACCTAATTCTAAAAGCCTAGATTAATTAAATTTAATAAGATTTAGATTTTATTAATATATAAGCTTACTAAAAATAAAAATATTAAAAATATAGCAAATATAAGACTAAAGGCTTAAACTATATCTAGTTAATTAATAAGTATAATAAACTTAAAAAAGTAGGAATTAAAATTTATAGCTATATTAATACCTACTTATAAAATATAATCTAGTATTATATTAATATATTAAATACTATAAATATAAGTTATTTATATTAGTACTTAGATTAGTTAACTATTAATTCTATAATTTCTTAGTTTATTTGCTTAGATTAAGAAGATAAAACTATAATGCTTACTAACGCTTATTATAAGTTTATAAAGGCTTTAAAGTATAGAATTTCTTTCTTAGATTATTATTTATATAAGACTAATATTATAAATTAGAGAATTAAGCGCTAATAAGGAAGCCTTAGTAAATTAATATTAACTAAATAGTAAGTAAATTATATAACTATATATACTTAAGAGTTAGTACTAATATAATAATCTATTAGATATTTTTTAATAGGCTAGTTAATAAGAGTTCTTATTTAAAAGATAAACTTAAGAATTAAATTATAATACTAGCTATTTACTTTCCTATTTTATAACGTATAATAAAGAAATTTATTAATGACTAGAATAACTATAAGATTATTAATAATAAGAAAAAGTAACTATATATAATAAATAGTAAACTTTAGTATCTATATACTCTTCCTTAAAAAGTATAAGATATAGGCCTAGTTACTAATCTAGTAGTACTTTAAGCTAAGAAAGTAATAGTAAGAAATTAGAATAAGAATACTTTTTTACTACTTAATATACTTTAATAGTATAATAAAAAGCTAAATATAATAAAATTTAATCTTAATAGTAATCCTTTTAAAATAGAAGAGAATTAGTATAACCTAATAAATTTATATCTTAGTTATTATTTCTACTTATAAGAAGTAATTAGTTACTATATAGTATTAGATAATGCCTTAATTCTAGCTACTTTTAAAAATCCTTAAGATAATAAAGCTTAAATTAGAAATTACTTAAACTACTTTATAGTTTAGGAAATATAAAGAGCTATAAATAAAGATAATAGAGATAATAATATTATAAAGTTCTAAGCTACTATAAAATATATAAAACTTAGCTATCTTAATAATAATTAATTAAGAAATAATTCTAATATTAATTTAATTAAAGAAGAGGAAATTTAAGCTAGTAATATAGAAAGTAAGAATAATATAGAAAAGAAGCTTTAGTTTATATTTAGGCATTCTAATTAATAATAATAATTTATAATAATTTTATATACTTTAATTACTTTTTAAAACCTTACTATATTAGTAAAGCTTAATACTATAAGGTATATTATTAGATAAATAGTATATTCTCTTTATATTAAGTAGTTAAAGATTTCTAAGTCTCTTAAGTCTCTTAAATTTCTTAAATCTCTTAAGTCTCTTAAAAAGAATAATATAGATATTACTTAAATTTTTAGTTTCTTTCTTTATTCTTAATAATATTAATAATAGAGTAAAAGCCTATAGTAGTATTAGGTTTAGTACTCTTAAATACCTATCTTATTATTATAAATAGCGTATAAATTAATTATAATTAGATAATTAAAATATAATACTTAAAGTACTAGGCGCTTATAGATATATCTTTTAAAAAAGTTATTCTTATATCTTTAGTTATATCTATTAACCTATAAGAGCTTAAGCAAAGATAGATAAAAGATAACCTAAAGCTTTATATATTACTACTACTAGTACTATATATAATTAAAAACCTAGATAATATAATTAAAGTTTCTAACTCTAAAATATTATTATAACTATAGTAATATATTAAATAAGAGCTTTCTTTTATTAAGATAGAGGAATATAATAATATTTTATTATAAAATCTAAGTAATGAAAGAACTCTAAATAATTTTATTAAAGCGTAATATAGTTAAAAAAGCTACTAAAACTATATAAAATATAGATTAATAAACGCTATAATAAAGCTAGATCCTATTATATAAAAGATTTAATAAAGTATATTAGTAATTTCTATAAAAAAAAGGTATAAGATTCTATTAAAATATAAGTATAAAAACTTACTTTAGTTTAGTTCTTAAAATAACCTTAGTATAAATAGAATAAAAAGTAGAGATTTATTTTTATATTATTAACTATAAAACGTAAAGTAACTATATATAATTTAACTTTATTAAAGAATATTATAAGTAGCCTAGTTATTAGAATAGCTTATACTAATGTATATAATAGCTTTAGTAAATATAGACCTTTTTTAAAGTAACGTTAAGAGTATTTAAGACTTTATTTATAAATACCTAACTTTTTATTTAGATAATATAGTACTTATTAATTATAATAAAGTCTTTACCTATAGTAAAAATATTTAAAACGTTAAACTTATTAATAAAATTAAACTAAGTAAAGGACCTATAGGTTATATATTTTTAAAGAATAAAAAGGGTAAGGCTTTAAGCTTTCTCTTAAAGTAAGGAGAGCCTTCTAAGATTAGTCTTATTAGTAGAATATATAATGTTATTAAGCTAGCTAGTATTATTATAAATAAGTTTATTAAAAGAGCTATCTTTAATATTAATAAAAAAAGTTAATTATAAATTTATTTAATTATATATAAGTATTAGAAAATTATTCTAAACTTTAATTCTAATATATTTACTTTATTAGCGTCTATCTTAAAGACTTTAAAGGTACTTATTCTAAAGACCTTAAAAATATACTAATAGCTATCTTTAGAATAAACTCCTTTAAGACTTAGGTTAAGTAAAGCTATTAAAGCTAATCTAAGTATTTAAGTAAAGCTTAAGAAAGTTAAGCTTAATATAGACGTTCTTAAGAAAATAAAAGCTACTATACTAAAAGCTAAGTAAATTATAAAGAATTTATAAATAGTAAAGAATCTAGTAGAGAATAAAAGTAGATAAGGCCCTAAGTCTACTATAAATAATAAGAATAATAGCCCTAATAATAAGAAAAAAGCTATAGCTAGTAATAAAGATAATAATTCTAATATCTTATTGCTATTATTAAGGACGTTATTCTAGTAATTAAGAAAGAAGAAAGCTACTAAAAAAGAGAAAGAAGCTACTACTATTAAGTAAGAGAAGAAAACTACTAAATAAGATATATAAAAGTAAGCTATATTTTAGGTTAAGCTATTAAAGAATAACGTATCTACTTACGCTTTTTAATCTTATAAAATAGTACTTACTTTAGTAGATAAATAAGTAGCTATAGCTATTAAAGTAGATATTCTTAAAGTAGCTAAGGCTAATATAATAGTAAAGAAGTATAAAAGATATAGAAGAAAGGGTATAGAACGTAGATATAGAAATAAAAAGTAAAATAGCGCTACTTAGTTATATTAAAAGGCTATTTAGATATTTCTACTTATTTAATACTTATTATAATTTTATTATACTTATTCTATTCTTTTTCTTATTAATTTTTAAATAATTAAGGTAGCGTTAACTTATTAATAATTACTTAGTAAATATTTTCTTTATAAACTTAATAAGAGTTTTATATATAATAGATATAATATTATCTTAATTTAGTAAAGAGGCTAATAAAACCTATAACTACTACTAGCTTATTATTTCTAATTCTATTACTAAAGTTACTAACTTAAAAAAAATATATTAAATACTTAGCTAAAAAATAAAGAGTAAGCGTAGAGAACTTATTAAGATTCTCTTCTAATAATAATGTTATAACTAGGATTAAGCTATATTTAGTAAGTAGATCCTACGTTAAGCCTACTAAATTATAAGCTACTTATAACTTAACTAGACTTTAATAAACTTTAGTTTCTTAAAATAATTATTCCTTAAAGTTAATTAAGTAATTTTTTATTAAGCTTTAAGTATTATGCTCTTTATATATAAACTTTAAACTTAAATAGAACTAAATCTTAAAAAGAGCTAACGCTTTTTCTAAAATAGGATTAACTAATCTAATAATATATTCTTATATAAGTATTATATATATATTATAAAAGAATAAGTAACTAGCTTATTAAACTATTATACTTCTTCTTTATTTTATTAAATTAATACCCTTATAATACTTAAGTAGTTTATTAACTTATAAGTTAAACCTAAATAAACGTTAGTAAGTATAATAATTAATATAATTTATTAAGTAGAAGTTATAAAACGTAGTATAAAAAACTACTATATAAAGAT
>MU004231.1:1309783-1375341 GCA_010405405.1 Microthyrium microscopicum
TTTACTATTCTAAGTATAGTAATAATAAGTAAAAGTAAATATATTAAAAAATAACTACTAAAATAAATAGAGATACTAAAAGTAATCTCTACTATCTTAAAGTAGATTAGTAAATAATAAAGTAAATTTAGGACTTACTTAAAGTATATATTATAAGCTTAAATCTAGCAAAGGATAGCCTATAATACGCTTTTTATATTTTTATTTTTATTAATTATAATATATAAAATATAAGCCTACTATTCTATACTCCTAAATATTCTAAATAAACCCTTAGTTTATTCTTAAAGTTATTAATTATTACTAGGTAATAAGGTAGATAAATATATAAGCTTTATAAATTAAAAGTTTAACTACTTAGATTTTATAATATCCCTTTATAAATAAGCGTAATAACTAGTTAGTAACTACTATAATTAGTAATATATTTTTAGATATTAGCTAACTCTAAGTTACTCTTTTACTACTTAATTATCTAGTATTTAGATATATATTATAATTACTACTTTTACTTACTAAAGACTAGTACTTTTTAACTTAAGAAGAATACTACTTAAATAAAGATATTTAGAAGTAGTTAACTAGCCTACCTCTATATATTAATAAATTAATAATAATATTTATTAATATTTATTTATATTATTTAGTATATATTAATAAAAAGTATATTTTTACCTTTCTTATAATATACTATTAATTATATACTAAGTAATAAAGTTTCTTTATTTTTTTAAAGGTTTTTATATCTACGTTCTTTTAATAATAATATTTACTACTTTAGATTAATAATATATACTAAAATTTCTATCTAAGAAAAAATTAAGTATATCTAAAGTATAACTACTAGCTAATAAATAATATAGTTAAATTACTTTAATAAAGCTACCTAGAGTCCTTACTTAATAAACTTAACTTTCTTAAAAAAGATATATACTTTATATTAAAGTAAAGAGTATAACCTTTATTATACGTTAAGGCTAACGTATTAGATATACTTATTAATACTAGATTAAAGTAGGATTACTTTTTATAAATAAGAATACTCTTAGTAAAATTAAGAGCTTATAGTTTATATAGGTTAATAATTTTATAACTTACTTATACTATTTATATTATTCTTAATATAGTACTTATACTTTTTAAGAATATAAGATAGTATATAGAATTATCTCTATATATAATAATAATAAGGCTATAATAATATTAGAAAGTCTTTAGAGAGCTTAGTTTAAATAAAAATTATAGTAAAAAATTATAGTAGTTAGCTTTAGTTTTTAGGCTTTACCTTTCTTCTAATTATTAACTTGCTAGTATTTAGTTTAAATAGTATTTAAATAATATACTAGTTTTTAACTAACTTTTTCTTATATTATAAAATATAAGCTCCTTTAATATATAAAATAACCTAATTACTATACCCTAAACTAGAGTATAACTACTATATAAGCATAATAGGTTATATAAAACTATAGCCTTAGGAGAGTATTATTAGTAAAATAAGTAAAGAAAGAATAAGATTAGACTTAAAAGATATACTAGAATTACTCTATTATAACTAGTAAGCCTATCTATAAAATAAAATCTCTAAATAAGAAGATAATTAGTTATTATTAATAAGCCTACTATAAATAGTAATCTATAGTAGGCTATAATTAATAAAGGATAGTAATATTATTTATATTCTATATATAGTATCTCTAGATAATAAGTAGTTATAGTATTTAGTATAACTAAAATACTAATTAATTAATAGTTAAAAATTATTTATATTACTATAGATTAACCTAGCGTAATATAATATATTAATATAAAATATATTAATATTAAAGATATTAAGACTTTTTTTTAAAAGAAAAAAATTAATATAAAAAATACTTTACTATTTTAATCTTCTTTAGAAAGTATATTAAAGAAGGGTAATTAATAAAGTATAATAAAATATCTTTAATAATAAATACTAAAGTATAAATAGTTATAAAGATTATTATAATATTATTATTCTAAAAGGATTTTAATATTAATTAAGATTTATTAAGATGCTTTTATAGCAATTTTACTAAGTATTAGTATAAATATACTACTTAATAAGCTTTATTATAGAAAGCTTTACTTACTTAAGTAATATATAGTATTAAATAATACTACTTAGTAATAGAAAGGCTTTATAGCTATCCTAATTAGTTAATACTTATATATCTAGAAAACTAGACTAAGTTATAAAGATAGGTTAGATTAGTAATTTCTACTAGTTTTAGCTACTTTAAAGCTAAGTAATTATTAAATAGTACTTTAAAAAGTAACTATAAGTTATTCTTTTTGTTTTACTAAAATAAATATATATAATAAGTAAAATAATATCTTAATTCCTTATATAATAAATAAAATAATATCTTAATCTCTTATATAAGGCATTTCTTTATAAAAAGTAAATACCTTATATATTCTAATAAGTTATTTATAAAGCGTACGCTATAAGTAAAATACTAAGTATTTTATTATAAGATATCTTACTATATATATTTTCTTAAGTAGTTTTTAAAAAAGAATAGTATAGTAAGCTTTATAATTAATTTTATATATATAGAAATATACTATATTAGAGAGTATAAAATTAGAAGTAGAGAGAGCCTTTTAGCTAAGAAGGCTTATTCTATAGTAATAGAACGTTATTTTTAAAGTAATACTTATTACTAGATTATTATAATAAGACTATATAGGTATAAAACTACTATATAGTATAAGCTTAAATAATTACTATAAATTTTATATAATTTTAAATTATATAAAATTTTTTAAATAATTATAGATAATATTTTTTCTTTTTTTTATAAAATAGCTAAAAAAAAATTATTTCTTTACTAACTTAGCTTTTAATATAGCTATAAAGAAACTTAATAAGACTTAAGTATATATACTACTTATTATATAAACTAGCTTAGTATTACTTAGATATAATAGCTAGATTAGAATTATAGTTTTTTTCTTATTTAATACTAAAAAATTTTACTTTACTAAACCTTTTTTATTATAATTCTATTACTTAATTATATTAGTTATACTTAATTTAATAAAGAAAAATAAACTTATATATAATTTAGCTTTATAAGATTATTATATAGTAGTACTAACTATTCTAGCGCTAATCTTATGCTATTTCTTTACTTTTTTTATATTTTTATAAGTATAGTATTCTATAATAGTAAGCTAGCCCCTTAAATATTTAAATATAAATATATTTTATAAGATAATTAGTATTTATAAAGAATACTTACGCCTCTAGCGTTAGTAGTTTTACTAATTAGTAAGCTAAATAGTATATATAATAGTTTAGTATATAAGCTAAGGAATATAGACTTACTAAAATATAACTTTACTTTATATAATATAAATAGAGAAGTCTAAAATACTCTATATTAATATCTTAAAGCTTATATAATTATATTAAAAGCTAGAAATTACTTTTAAAGATATAAATTAGTAATAAAAAAGTATTAGAAAACGTTATAGCTAAAGAGATAGAAGTTTTTAGTAACTTAGACTTACTAAAAGTTAGTAAAATAGTTATAAGTAAAAAGAATAACGCGCTAAAATAATATTATTTAGTAAAGAATTATATCCTTCTTACTATTAAGATATAATACCTAACCTAAAAGGATAATATATAAAGAAATAATCTAAGAACTTATAAAAGAAATAATATCCTAAAAGAGATATTATAGCTAAAGCTTACTTATAAATTAATTTAGTAAAGAACTACTACTACTAAGCTTTACTAAACTTTACTATAGTTATAAATCTATAACTTTACTTTTATTCTTTTAAGAAAGAAGCCCTATAGTACTTATTCTAATTAAAACTCTTAAGTAGTATTATTTTATTTATTAAAGCTATTTTAGAGAAGATATTATAAGTATAGTCTTCTTAAAGAATATTTCTTTACTAAATTTAATAAGCTTCCCTATAAACTAATATTTTTATTTATAATATATCTTTATAATTATACTAAAATCTATATATAACCTACTAGACTCTTCTATATAAGCTATAGTATTATATAAGAATATTACTTTACTAAATATTAGTAACTTTATTATAAATAAAGATAATTTCTACTACTAAAATATAAAAAATAATTATTACTAAAAATACTATCTAAAGATAGCTCTAACTAAGAGTAAAGTAGAATAAGTATTAGAATTATTATTAACGAGGGCTAACGTCGCTAATATAGTAATATAGTAACGTATTTAGAAGTTTAGAAGTTTAGAAGTTTAGAAGTTCTTATCTTGAGCGGTGTTGGCGGTAATGCGCCGTCATATTCTGACCCGTAGCTTGAGGAACGCAGGCGGACCGTCCCGCTAGTCTGACTTAGCGCCCTTCAGTTCTTCCAACTTCCAGAAATCTATCATGCGTCGTCACGTCTAGTTTGCAGACAATTGAAGTACAAAATCATCCAGGGTCTGACCAAAGTACATCAGATGCTGAGCAAGTGCTGATTTATTCTACGGTAACCTCAATCTGTCTGTTCGGCCTAACCAAGGCTGACATATCCCAGACCAACTCAATCCATCGAGAGGGTAGAAGACCTGTGGCTCCCCCTTGGTCATATTCACACTCAAGACGCCGTCTTGCCCGACCATTGCCTCTTGGCAAGCGACGACGTCCATCAGTTTCGTGCTAGCTGCATATCCAGGATTCGACACTTTCACAGTTTCGAGAGACATATTCTCACCTTTGTTCGTCAATAGTGCTACAACTTGTCCTTTGCGCATGGCTAGAGCGTTTGAGTCGTTCCAGACGACTTCACTCATGGCATTCCAGTAGCTAGACTCCTTCCGTCCTGCCCAGCTTCTTAGCTTATTCAGTGTCTGTATCATCGTGTAAAGTGGTGCTGTCTTGTCGAAACCAGAAACCCACACTGCCTCTCTGTTATCTGGATCAGATCGTCCAGAGAAGCTTTGCTCGTCGCCTTGGTATAATGTCGGAATACCGTCCGACATCATTGTATAAGCGAGAGCGTTTTTCCGAAGCGCAAGAGAGGGAGTAAGAGCTGCTAACCGAGGCTGGTCGTGATTGGACGCAAACGTGAGTAAGCTCTTTGGACTTTTACAGCTTTTCTGTATCTGTTGATGTATACTTATGAGACCAGACATGTTCTTCGTAGTAGAGGAGAATGTCTGAGTCAGGGGATAGTATCTGCATATTCATATCAGCATCAGTCGAAGGACTCAAAAGAGCATGCGACACTCACATTGCATAGTTCAGCAAGCTATCAAGATAATTTTGATAGTCACACAAATAATCGACGTTGCCGCTGAGAACCTCGCCTGTGGAGAACACCCCAGCATCTTTGTTGAAAGCTGGCCAAAACGACTTATGAACATGTTTTGCAGTATCAATGCGTAGGCCATCGACTAAAACCGGGTCAGTGAGTCTTCAAATGAAAGGGTGAGCTCAAGGGATCAAACTCACTAGAGTAATTCGACACAAGAGACGAAATCCAGCCCTGGAATGTGCTGACCACTCTTGAATCTTCAGTATTTACATCCACAAGTTCTACATTTTTGTCCCCAAGCCAGCATTGTTCGACCATAGTTTGATTGTCGTAGTCCGAAACTATACAATATGGGTGAAAGAAAGATGCGCTATCGAAAGTCGCAAACTTAGAATAGACAACCTCGTTCGCTGGCCCAGGCCAGGCGAAGTGGTTGACCACAATATCGACCATGAGATACTGGGTTCAAGATATCAGCGACTAGTAAACTTGCACTCATAACTCCGCTTACCATTTTGCGACGATGCAACTCATCTGATAGGTCTTTCAGATCTTCTACCGAGCCGAAATGACTGTTCAGCTTGAATAAATCTTGCTGCCAGTAGCCATGGTATGCTTCTCCCCAGCCTGTTGTTCCCTCAATATTGTAAGTGATGGGAGATATCCATATCTATAAACGCGGTTAGAGGTAAAAATTTCTGAGATTTTCAACAGAGATGTCTCTTACCGCGGAGAAGCCCATGTCTGCAATGTAGTCCAGATTGTTGATCACTCCACGATATGTTCCTCCACAATAGACTCGCTCTGTTGTGTTGCATTTCGCAGAATGGTTGTTATCTGTTCGTGCATATCTATATGAGATCAGATATGCAGCTTATGCTTCTCGAAAGAAATATATTACCGATCCGTTAGCACCTGATAGATTGATCTTTGCGTCCATTGCTCAGGTGTTGCGCAATGGATTTGCGTCCACAACAGAGCGAAAGCGAAAATTATTATGTTCAAAAGCATCGCAGACTGCTCTTTCAAGATATATTCAGAGACGGTCGACAGCCAACGATGTTGTCGAATCCAAAACAGATTGTCAAAACACTGTGCTGGAAGAAGAAATGGTCAGAAAATAGCTTTGTTGTTTGGCTCAAGGGTATAGAAGCTAAAGATATAATATCTTGCTTGGAAGCCTTAAACGTACACAGCCAAAGGAGTGAAATTGCCTTTATCCCCGAGAAATGTGACCATCAGTAGACATTCGACAAGCAGAAAGTAACAAAGGAAGGTTGAGGTCAAATGCAAGGAGACACCATTTTTACGCTGGTATTGGTGATTGATATGAAAGCAACCACAAAAAAGGAAGTTCCAAGTGACAGCTGGAAGCGGCTTACCTGAGAAAATGGCGAAACTAATGTTGAGCTTTTGGTAAATTCATTGGCTCAACTTCATGGCGGCGATAGCATCCACGGAAAGCGGTCCAAGTTTACTGACCTTGTTGGCCAGAAATTTCAGGATGCGAGTCTTCATTGGAGCCCATGTCGTTTGAAGATCCCACAGTAGAGAGTTTCCTCTGAAATATAGGGTCAGAGAATCAAACATTCTTTTTCATAAACTGGCATCCGTCGAAGGATCCAGTTGGAATGACGCGATAGATTTGAAGGATTTATGCCATTTGTAATCCCTGCGAGGCGATATTACCATCAGAAGATGGTGGATATGTACAAGCCTATTTACAAGTACTCATAGTCGAAAGAGCCGCAATTTAATTTGCACAAACATCCTTGCGAACAGTAGTTCTCCCAATTCGTGTTGTTTGATTACATTCTTGGTGCTCCTATCAAGCATGAATTCCGGCATAAAGTCTTGATTCTCATGTCTATCAAAGTCCTTACACTATATCAGAGTTATTATGCTTCGCTCTCAAATCCCAAAAGTATGCGAAAAAAGGCTTGCCATATTTCGAAACTTCTGGCTCCATGAACACACGATTCCTAACGATATTCAAGCATCAAATTCTACCAGAACTTGTAATCGTTGAGTTCAGAACATATGCGGAAGTGCAAGCCGTCTGGGGGCTGGACACGACTATTCATATGCCAGCATCTTGCTCTTTTAGCTCTGGCAAAGACACCTCCAATAAGTATAGATGTTAGCTGGGCCGATAACTCATTGCATAGATTATTCTGATTTCTAAATAGGGCAACCACTTATTCTATGCTAACGGATCACAATTCTTCGTTCGCGGCGTCGCATATCAAGACGGCGGAGCCAGAGCTGTACGTTCGAGTGTCGCGAAACCTTACATTGATCCGCTGAGCGATATTTCGAAATGCGAACGAGACATCCCAGAAATGATCAAATTAGGTATCAACTTGATCCGAGTCTACGCACTCAATGCATCATCAGATCATTCTGCGTGTATGAGATCCTTTGATGACGTTGGCATCTACGCGCTAATCGAGCTCGGAAATGGCATCGAGGATATCTTCCAAACTCAACGGTCAACCTGGACTCACGTATTACAAGACAGATTCGAGAAGCTTGTTGACGATTTTCACGAATACACCAATGTACTTGGATTCATAGTCGCTAGTGAAGTTGTCACTGACAGAAATCGAACGACGGCAATGCCTTTCGTAAAAGCGGCGGTCAGGGATACCAAAACTTACATAAAGGCAAAGGGGCACAGGAACATTCCAGTTGGCTATACTGGCAGCGATGATGTGGCTGTCTCTAAAGTACCATCATATCTCGTATGCGCAGATGTATGGTCTACTCCGACGATCGACTTTTATGGTGTGTCACTTTATGGCTGGTGTGGTGAATCAAATCTCGAAGCCTCTGGCTACCAGCGGCAAATTCAGGCTTTTCAAGCATACCCAAAGCCCGTCATCATCTCGGAATACGGCTGTAAAAAGCCTTCCCCTCGAGCATTCAAGGAGGTTTCAGCCATATATGGGGAGAAGAGCA
The DNA here is from genome assembly GCA_010405405.1 of Microthyrium microscopicum. Lineage (NCBI taxonomy): Eukaryota > Fungi > Ascomycota > Dothideomycetes > Microthyriales > Microthyriaceae > Microthyrium > Microthyrium microscopicum. Next base: position 1,318,020 of record MU004231.1, read on the forward strand.
TGACTGATGTATTTTCTGGCGCTATTGTGTACCAGTACTATAATGATTCTTACAACTCTGGTAAGTCTTTCCCCCTGATTCGGTTCACAACACATCAACATCGTCTAGAAGGCAGAAAGGCATAACACAGACTAATAGAATTAGGCTTGATTAATGTGATGGGCAACAACGTTGAAGAAACGCTAGATTACACAGCCTTATCTTCACAGCTCGCTTTGTATACACCATCTAGCACTTCTATCGGTAAATGGCCTTCGGTTACATCAAGAAGCCAAATCCCATGCCCTACAATAGACAGTGCTTTCTTCGCTGGTACGCAGTGGCCTATAACTCCAAACAAAGGCATATGCACTTGTATGCTCCAGTCGTTAGCATGTGCTGGGGATCCTAATAATGTAGAGCAAACGAGCCTTGACGCGTTAGAATTACTCTGTGGTGAGAGTGAAATCAACCCCAAATGCGCGGGTATAACCGGCAATTCCACTACTGACATGTACGGCACATTAGGTACAGGTACGATGTCCGCTTTTGGAAAAACATTTCTGACCTTAAATTTTGGCTGATTTCCCGTAGCATGTGTAGCCCTAGCGAACGCTTTTTCTTCGTTCAAAATCAGTTTTATGTCTCACAAGCAGATGTAGCCAAACCTCCAGAGGAACGCTGTAGTTCGCTTCATGGTACTATTCAGAGCCCGCAGGCAACTCGATCAGTTTCCAATGCATGTCAAATTGTGCTGCGACAGGCCGGTCCTCAAGGAACTGGAACCATAACATCTACACCCATGAATCTGCCTACAGCAAATAGACGAAGCTCAGCTTTGGTTGCTATAGAACCAGAGTCGAATCTCAGCTCTGGCGCAAAGGCAGGAATCATCACTCCAGTTGTATTGGTTACTATTTTATTCGTAGCCGGAGGAATCTGGATGTTCATTCGACGCAAAAACCGAGTAAGAGTTCCACCAGATGGCAGGACTACTGTCCCAGCGATCGAAGAAGAAAGTGACTCGTCCGAGCCAGCGCACACAACTCGACGGGGAACAGTTGCCAGTGAACTCACATCTGCGTCTGGGCCAGAGATGGATTCGAGTGCTATCATGCCAATTTCTCGACAGAATACAGATATCAGTGCGTATATTCCATACGAGGACAACATAATGGAGGCCGACAGTACACCAATTATTGAGCTTCATGAGACTTCCATCGCTGAGCTCCACGAGACTACTGTCCCGGTGGTTTCAGAACTGTCAGATGAACAACAAATCTTTGAACTATCGGGCGAAAACAGCGCTGTGGTTGGAGGTCTACGAAAAGATAAAAGGTAGGCTGGCCAGTTTGATTTTCTGTTATTATATGAGGCAGGGAGGCTCTGCTATGTCGCACACTAACGGTTATGATTGGTTTAATAGGAGAGGAGCGACTGTTAAGGCAACTTTGATACCCACAATATATATGATCGAAATTCTGTACTTGCATCCACGTGGAGGTTTACAAAGTCATATTAAGTCGTACCGAAACTACAAACCGATTAACCCATCCTCTACCCCAACACACTGCCAATCACCCATATTTGTCGATCTAACGACCGCATCGTCCGGCCTCTTTGCCCCACGATATACGTTCCGCTTCGGGTACTTACAATGCTTTCTTTGGAAAACTGGCCCATCCACAGCAGACGCCGCACTGCTACCCATCAGTGACTCCGGCGCATTCCCCTTTTCAACCCAGTCCACAATAGCGGCCAAAACGTTACTCTCTGGCTCAAATGGTGACGCTGATGAGCTTTGCCCAATTTTCCACGCACCAGGTCCGCCAGCACAGTGTCCCATTCCACTGATCCGGAAGAAGCGTATGTACTCGTCCAATTGGGCGGGCGTTGATCGTGTGCTAGCCATAAGATGCTCATACCAGCGCTGCGTGTTCAGACTAGTAATTTGCTGATCCTGCTGTCCGTGGTATGTTATCATCTTACCGCCGTTGGACTTGAAGGTGTCGAGATTGTCGGGGAACGTCTTCACGTTGGACGGATTGGCGTCGCGGGAGGCGGCAGCATCTTTGAGGGAAAACTTGAAAGGGTCCCAGGTTGGATCGGAGTAGATTACATAGCGGAACCAGTCGCGCGAGTCAGTGAATGGTTGGCCGGAGTAGAGACGGTCGATGGCGCGCATTTCAGAGCCAGGGTTCATGGCGGAGTAGATGACTGTCCCGTCGTCATAGGTGAGCGGGCTCAAGACACGTCGGACTATGTCAACTTGTTTGGTTGATAGACAGTTGGCTGTGGCGCCAGATTTGCAGGCGAGGGGGGTTGGATCGAATTTGCAGAGGTCGGGGCTTTCTATGATACCGTCGCGGACACCGTCGATGGCATCGCATTGACGCATGACCTCGTCGTGTATAAGGCCCGTCCATACTTCGGGTTTGATGAAGTCTGGTGATGCTTTCGGGCCTGTGATGGGGAAGAAATGGGCTCGCCAGGAGATGAGGTTATTGAAATCCAGCGCTGGTGAACCTGCGACGATGCCGTCAAAGTCTTTCGCGTACTTTTCAGCAGCGCCGACACCTTGACGACCGCCTTGTGAGCATCCGAAGTAGTAAGACTTGGAATGCGGTTTGCTATAGAACTGCTTCACTACGTCCTTTCCTATGACGGCAATAGTATGGAGGCTACCTCTGATTAGGTTTGAAAGATTTTGGCAAGTGGGTTGACTTACGAGTTTCCAGCAAAATCATCAACAACAGCAGGATTATGATAAAACGAGTTTCCGGTGCTGCCATTATGTCCATTATTAGAGCCAACAGCCGCAAACCCGTGCTGTGTCGTATATGTCAAGTCGCCATACCCGATACATCCTCCAATACCACCATTTCCTGTAGCCAGAAAGCGTTGATTCCAGGTCTTCGGCAACCATGCTTCAAATTGGACACCAGATCGGACAGATGTTTTCAGATACATTGCCACTCGACACACGTCTTGCGCAACTTTCCCAGAGGCTCCAGGCCCACCACATGTTGCATCTCTATACTTCAAGTCGGCGGTCTTTCCAGAAGGTAGATATTCAGCAAACTCAAAGTTGGCATTGTCTATCCTCGGTCTAAATGCAGCACATCTTTTTGCAAACTCATCATCCGATGCAGTTGTTTGGCCGAATCCTTGGCCAGCAAAAAAACCGGCCAAATATATCTTGAAAACTAACATTGCTAAAGCTGTCGAAGAGGGCACGTTAGCAACCGCGAACTTCAATATTTGAACCGCGAAAGATCACCCGTACATACCAAGAGTGAAGATCAGATAGTATAGAAACCGCGCAACTTCTTCAAAATCACCATTTCGTCTCATGAACGGTTTGGTCATGTCTGTGTAGTCATTGGGATAAGTAATATGCGCTCATCAATTTAAGGGATAGGGATTAGACGGAAATAGACCGGTCGCAATCAAAGTAGAGATTGTTTGTGCCCCGCATGAACAACACACTCGTGGAAGCATTAAAGCTTGAGCTGAATAAAGATAATGGACTGGTTCTGCTGTGAAACGAGGTTTCTACACCGCCCTGTTGGACGGAACCGATCTGATTTGCAGGCCAATCGCAGCCCTGGAGTCGAATTATATGTTGCATTTTATGTCCCAATGTTTGAATAAGGAAATTCTTGAGTGAAAATTTCAAGAAACTCTCATAAATTGAGCTTTGGGATTCCAGTGACGATTTGCGTAGAGAGTGGAAGTTTGATGCTTCATATCTCAACTCCTTCGGTAAGATGCCCCGAACGATTTATTGTATGGTGCCTTAAGCCCCCAGTCTCTCTGTCGTAGTCTGGCCTTATTGTTCTGCTCCGTAGTGGCCAGCTAGAATCATTCAAATTATGTTCTCGATGATGGACTTCTTCCACGTCAATGAGGGTCAAATCTTGTTCCAGGCCCCAGCCAACCTGCCACGAGAAATGCAGGCCAAAAAAGTCAGCCATCTCGCTCCTGATCTGCTGTCTTATCTCTGCATTTTCTGCATCTCCTTCATACACCAATCGCGGCTTGGTCTCCTTAGCCCACAGTGTATCTGCAGACGGGAGTTTTGGAAAGTCGCAGTGGGGTCCAGATGGAGACTCGTGCCTCGTGTGCGTCGAGGCATGACCATCATATGTGTGTGCTACCACGACTGCGACAAAAGGTTGTCTTGTAAAGGGCGGCTCGACAATCTCCGACGGACCCCGTTCGCAAGTCCAATGAATCTGGGTGGCGCATTGCGTGCATCGCGCAGCATATGCCGTTCCCACAGTATAGTCTGTAGGCAGCTGGACCGCGTGCTGTAATCCGTCGCTTGAAAGCTCTAACGGATCCCAACCCGGTTTGAGGTCAAGCTGGATATCTTCCCTCTTCTCCGACGTAGATGCTAACATGTGGTGTGGACATACGTCGAGCGCAATCTTGCTGTGAGACCAGGATTCGTTTGCGGCACGGTATTTGTAATAGCGCAATACAATCGCTTTGGAGCGGAAGATTCGAGTTGTTACTTTAACGAGGCCGAGGTATGACGGATTGCCAATACTACGTTTCCAGATATGTTCGGCTATATCAATATGCGGCAATCCCTGCATACCGGACCAGGACAAGTTTTTCAGGGGCGAGAGGACACATTCTTTTGGCTGTGATGTCTCGTAGTGGGATCGGAGGTAAGGAAGGAGGTAGAAACGCAAGTAGGACTTCACCATCCCATGAGGGACGGCATTGCAGTCATTGCCAGGCCGAACTCTTGGATCGTATCCCAAGGGGTCACCACCAAGGACAAAATCCCCATCGCCAGCTTGAGGTACATATTGGTACGGATGGAGGCAGACACAAGTGGCGCAGATCCAGTACCTTTGAGGCGCATCTCGCTGAAGTAAATGCAAGAGGCAGAGCGTATCGATTCGTGTAGTATCATCAGACAGGTTGTTTCGACCTCGGAGTCTACGCCAGCAGTCTGTCCCAAGCTTTTCACATAAAGCTCGACATGTTAAGCTTAGGACAGCCTCTGAAACTGGTGAAAGTTGAGATGTGATGTCTACCAGGATTTCCGCTGGTAGGCTGAGAAGCCCCGGAACGGGAGATGTGCCGGTCGAGAGATCTGGATCTGGATCTGGGATTCTCTGATATCGATGCGTATAGCCATGAGGCCAAAGAATATTGCAGATTCGCTGGAGCAAAGACATGGCTTTCAACAGGGGGTCACTGTGCCAGCTCACATGGTGGGATCACTCAGATATGTAAGATATATCTGGGAGATTTGGTCCTTGGCAGTAGCCTGCATTGTGACTGGGATTGGATGAGGGGCATGGATCTGAGGATTTGGTTAGCGGTCTGAGTCGTTTCATGAACCATTGTGAGATCAACGAGTGGTAAGGGCACTTGGATCGTGCATAATTAGCTTTGATGGCATAGAAATAGCAACAGGTGGAACCACATTTCATGTGGCGCTATGTGACCACGTTGGATTCCACGTGGTAGAAGGATTTCTGCATCATGCAAGTCGGGGCTCCGGAGCATTCTAGAAGAATGACCTTCCTAGAGCGGCAAAGATGTGAGCTTGGTGATTTTCAAATCTCTCCATTTGTGCCCGGTCAGCGCTTACAGATTGATTTCTCATGCTTTGGTGCACATTCTGATCCTGGCGTAGACCTTATAAGAAGAACCTTGAAATATCATTGGAAGCATCGTGTGATAAGTAAGTCCTTTGCTAAACAAATCCTATTTTCACTGCAAGATTCTCTAGTTCCTCACTCCACCAGATACTCCAGAAACCAGTTTTGGAACTCGGAATCTCACTGGTAAAGCAATCGGCCCAAAGAGGCTGGCCAAACCTGCCCGTGTCGGCACTTCCATCAACAATGCTGAGGCTCAGAGGATGTACTTCCGTATAGATATGTAGTGGTACAGATACCACAATAATGATGAACATCAGCGAGAAAATGATTTTCAAAAAGCTAGTGTTTCCTTTGAGATGTGTCGTCGAAAGCGGAAACCATTCTTGCTTCTTGAACAGGCTCTTGATGGATATTTCCAGGCCCCGGGTTATTTCGTCGCCAAGGTCGTGTCGATCAGGTCCGTTGAGTCTTGCGTCTAGCTCTTCCTTTACTCGAGCATCTATCGTTCCAAGCAAAGCAAAAACGCATGCGCCACCGATAACCAGGCAAATATATGGGACTATGACCTCGAATTGAGCGAGGTGATTCGAGCTTTGGCTTACGCCTCTATCATAGCTGATGCAATAGAAGCTGTTTTTCAGGCTGAGAGCTTTCTCGGTCTGACAGTCCGGGACCGAGATGGGGCACACTGTGTGAGTTGGCACCCAAGCACCATACTGATCCCAGCCTTCTTTGATGCCTGGAGAGATGGATGCGCAGACCGCTATATAAAGAAGCACAAGGTCAATATAGAGCAGAAGCCGTAGGTGAGTAATCCAGTATATTCCTTTGTAGTTGTTAAGATATGGCAGGATTGATAAAAAGGAGACAAAAGCCATGGATGGCGCAATTCGTGCACCGCCTCTGGCAACTTCATGAGCAGCCCCTGCCCCAAGATGAGGATTTCCTTTGATAGCAGAGACGAAGGTCGATATGGCACGAATCGTGATTATGAGGTATTTTGCCAAATCCAGAGCAATAGATGAACGACTTGGTCGCTTGTTTGGGTCATTTTTGCCGGATTCAAGCTGCTTGTGTGCATTTCTGCTAGAAATCAATGCCCACACAGCAAATCCGACTGATATAGAGAAGCTGATCAACACGTAAGGCCAAGGACGTGGGAGTGATTGTGGACTGTATTTCACAGAAAACTTTGATATATGTGACTGATTCCATAGTCCATAGCTAGGAGAGCCGGTACCGAACGGGGATGAGGTGGCCATTGTTGCAAGTAATGAGAGCAGTTCGCGAAATCTTTGGTGAGCGTTTGCCATATAAGGGGATTTTATATCAGGCTGTTTTGATTACCTAAAGCTTTTGCTTGATACAGTGCCAACCGCGCGTTGGAATGATAACTGGTTGAGATCACGATGTAGCCGCTCAAGGCGCTTTTCTTGGCTTCAATAATCATGCGCCAAGGAGATTCACACTCCAGTAAGCACGATGAGGCGGTGGCTGCGTGCTTACCCCTTTCGAGGGTAAAGATAGATAGCAGCCAGGAAGTTTCGAATGGAGCTGCATCGGCGATGCATAAAATGGGCCTATTCGGGTTGATGCTCAACATAATAATGCAATGACACGAGCTGAGGCCGCACGCTTGCATTGTGACATGAATTACAAACATACAACAAACCACATTATCAGAGAATCCTAAACCAGTGGTACAGGCTCTTACCAACAGCTTTCTTCCGAGAAGGTATCAAGACGCATCGTCTTCACCTAGAAACGCGTATGATTTTCGCCTAAGATGCTCGCTGGATGTATTCGTACCCAGACTAGCCTTGAGTGCTCGAGCATACCTTCAGCAATGCGGTACAGTACGCGAGCGCCAGCCATCTAGTATGAGCTGTGAGGTCATGGTACTGTGAGGTAATGGAAGATACTCCATGGAGAAAGTCCATAACAGGTGGGAAATAACATGAGGAAAATTGAACGAAGAGGAGGAACAATTAAGAATTTTAGAGGGAGTTATGTTTGCACTAATCCCGTTTAGGTCTAGTCATTAAATTGTCAAGATCTCATCACTTCCCTTCATCAAGCTAAAGTCGCCTGTCGCAAGCTTAAACCCTTCATCCAACCCTCATCTCCATTACTGCTTCCTCCTTCATGGCTTCTCATCAGCTGGCCATCGCAAAGGCAACTTTCGCGGCATCTCTATTACGCCCGGACTCGACCTGCAGCATCATTCCTCATGACTCTGTTGACGACTTTCATCAACTCCTCGACTCCGCATTCAGTCGCTGCTCGCCAGCGAATGTCCAGGTCTGATTTATATGCTCTTTTGCCTGTTTTCAAAACCCGCGCTAAACTTGTCTTTGGAGCCGACTAGGCCTGTAGAGAATGGTTGACCCAAAATATCCTTCCATCCAAGGCGCGCTCCGCTGCTTGGGGTAAATTCCTGGCAGTACGCTCTGCTTCATTTACTGAGCAAGATGGCTCTGTAAACACAAGTCGCGCTCTCTCACCCAGACGAGCAAGACTACACGTGCTCTATATCATAAACGATGTTCTTCATTGGAACAAATACCACAACCGGGACTATAAGCCAGACGTTTTTGTCACGTCAATTGAGAACCATCTCAAAAGCCTTCTGGCCTCTGCAACAGCCTTTGATGCCGCGAAATACAAGCGACACCATGCTAAAATATTACAACTCTTGGACTTATGGGATGGGTGTAGATACTTTTCACTCGCACTGACCAAGTCCCTCAGACAAGTATTCGAGAAAACGAGAGCTAGCGGAGTAGAGACTGTCGATGATGGGCCGGCACCAGCATCGACGCTCATTGCTTCCATGGGCAAGGAGGCTCCATGGGCAATGCCGCCTACACATGGAGATCCTGCAGCGCCCTACTACGATCTCCCAGCTGGTAACCTCATACCACACATCATACCCAATTCATCTCGTCCTGTGAACGCTCAGGCAATCAAGCCAGTCCAGTTTCCCCCTGGCCCAGCAGACCCCAGCCTCGTATCAGCCGTCGAACTCTTCCTCAAAGACGCCAACAAAATCTTTGACGTTCAAGAAGACGATAGCACCGTCCCCGATATCGACGCCATGGGCCAAGCGTTAATACTAGATGAGATGGGAGAGCGCATCGACAGCGACACCTACTACGGCTGGTCTCGAGCTTTCTGCGAGCAGATGAACAAACGACAATCCCAGGCCAAACTACAAAGTCGCAGTCCATCTAGAAGTCGGAGCAGGAGCTACTCGACTGACCGCAGTCGAAGCTACAGTCCTCGCAAACGACGCCGCTCCACAAGCTCCTTTCGCGGACGTTCGCGCTCACCTTCACCAAATCGCAACCGTATGCAAAGTCGCTCTCCCATTCATCCTCCTCCCACAAACTATCCACCGCCTACCAACTATCCTCCTCCTCCTCCTGCTGCTCTAATAAATTCTTCTTCAAACTATCCTCCACCTAATATGCGTCCTCCTCCATTCCAACAAGCACAACCGCCACCACCACCACCTCTTCCTGCGGCGATAGTTCACAGTATGCGGCCGCATGGATGGACAGGTCCTTGGCCACCGCCTCCACCTGGCCATATGTTCAACGGCGGAGGGTTTCCAGTACCGCCTCCGCCTCCGCCGCCTGCGCCAGGCCAGTTTATGAATGCGCCGGGCTTTATACCGCCGCCACCGCCTGGCTGGACGCCCCCTATGCCGCCGGCGTGGCAAAGTGGGCGAGGGAGGGGGAATATGCGGGGCAATGGACGAGGATATTGAGGATGTATAGTCTTTGTAGGATTGATGTATGAGTAGTATAGGGAATGTGAATTGATACGAAAATCTAGTAGCAATTTCTTGCAACGCCTAATCATGAAGTGCCATGGCGATCCGCGATAATTATGTGATATAGTTCTTCAATAGCACCACCGAGTAGAAAGTGATTAAGGAAGGGTGTATTTCCAGTCTATTAATGCACTGAATGCACAAATCGGCCACTCTATTAGTCCCCAATGATCCAGATCTAATGCCCAATCTACAGCACGCTTGCGCCAGTTATGTATGCAGTTTAAACCATGTTCTTCTACCTCTGATATCGAGAACGCCAATATTAGCAGGTCTAAGTCTACGTAACCTAATCAGCCGCCCACGGGGAAAACAGCGGGCGCTTTACTGCCAATTACCTGCTCTCATAGGCACTGTTCTCTCCCTAAGTAATTTCAAATTGGTCGAAAGGATGTATAGTTTGTCATTCTGCCCTACCGAACTCTTGGACTTACTTTGTTTCGTTCAGTAACAGATCCCAGATAGCGTTCGCCTCTAGGTAGTTGTGGTGCACAATGTTTAGCAGCCAGTAGTCTGATTCAATGTCTTTGAGTAGTTGTGCTGTTGGACTGCGTGGTGGGTAGATATGCTGCCATTCTCGCCATATGCTGAATGCTTCGTCGCGCCAGGCACGGAATGATTCTGCTTCGATTATTGTTGGTGTGATGATTCTGAAATTCTTGTTAGCATGATGGCTAATCTGAGAGAAGACGGGATGGCCTACTCTTTGCCCGCAAAGGTACCCCACGTCACAGGATTGACAGCCTCAGAGTCACTGGCCTCAAAGGCGCCAGCACTATTGGAAGCAAAGTACGTGACTTCGGGGTGTTTGTCGAGGACTTCACGGAATGCTTTCCAGGAGGTATTGGAAATGAAGAATTCGACAAACGGCTTTTGGAAGACAAAGCCGCTTCGAGGACCCCAGCCGAAGACGGGATCAGAGCTCTTTACGCCGTTGACGGCTGGCTGACTTGCAACCGTCCACCAGCCTTTTGCATTTAGAGCGAGTAGGTGTTCTTTGATGGTAGAGGTTTCGGGATTAAGGCCTTCTTCGCTCCAAGGTATAGCTCTTAGCTCTCCGGATACGTGTTTTTGGAAGATAGTGTTGATGTCGTTAGTAGTTACGGGAAATCCCCAAAGTTTGATGGCTTCGGGAATTGATACGTGGAGGGAGACACCATAACCGTCAATCTCGCCAAAGGCTATAGCAATTGTTAGTACATGACACTGGGGCATCAGCATAATTGCATGATGAACAGCACTCACCTGGAGAACGAGCATCACCCCAACGACCATTGGGAAAGTCATCCCACGTCGCTTCACGACCCAATGATCCTTCCCCTTCTGAGATCTCAAGCGCAGTCTTCGGTGCTAACGGCTTATCATCGCGCTTGCCAGCATCTTTCTGTGTAATTTCATAGTCTTGGTTGCTCAAAGCAGTCAACTTCTCAACCACCACCCTGTTTTGGGGACCTGACGACAGTCTTCGTCGATCAAAGGATCCCAACTCTGGGGGAGTCAATGTAGAAGAAGGTGAAACAATCACTTCCGACGGTAGGTCTTCCACTGTGAGCTCCTTGATCAGATGGTTGCGCTCCACAATCTGAGACACTGCTTTCTCCAGATTGAGTGTGTAGAAATGGAAGCCTTGTTTTCCAGGAGTTCCCATCTTTTTCAAACCCTCGATAATCTCACTCAAGATATCGACACCAACTTTCTTGACTTCTTCGTCATCGCTTTTCACAGCATCTAGTCTAGTCATCAACTCTGCTGGAACCTTCGCGTGGCTCAACTTCGCAACGCGCCGTACGACTTGATAGCTCTGTATTGGCATCAAGCCCGGAATAATCGGTATCCCCTTAAACACCCCCGACTCATCGCCCCTCAACATCGCTTCAAACTTCCGATACGCCTCCACATCAAAGAACAACTGCGTCATGATGAAGTCCGCACCAGCTTTTGTCTTCTCCACCAAGTACGGCAAATCAAACTCCGCATCCTGTCTTTCCGGGTGACTCGTATCCGCATGGCCATCCGGATACGCAGCCACACCAATGCAGAAATAGTCCCCGTATTGTTCTCGTATGTATTTGACGAGATCCACAGCCCAGACAAACTGCTGCTGGGCACCTTCATTTGGATCACCGTATTCGGCGTTGCGTGGTGGATCACCACGTAGGGCGAGTATGTTGCGGATGCCGAGAGTTTTGGCGCGTGACAGGGCTTCGTCGATGAGGCGTTGGCTCATGTTGGTGCAGGTCAGGTGAAGACATGTTGTTAGACCGAGTTGTTGTTGGGTGAATTCGGCGAGTTCGAGAGATTTGCTAGATGTGGAGCCACCGGCGCCCTGGTGCTGATTAGCGATGGTGACTCGCATATGTCATGATAGCCATCTAGTGCTAAGGGTCTCATTGAATGCTATGAACGCGCAGATCTGAAGGGAAAGCTTACCCAAGTGATATTGACGAAAAGCGGCCGCAAGGCCTGGGACATTCGCGCAAGACGAGCCTGTAGATTCGATAGACCCTATGAATGATTAACACCAGATCTATCAGAGCACGGAGAATATTATACAGCTGCAGTCTTTGGTGGAAAGAACTCTAAAGAGAAAAAGGGCGTGTCATCGGCCAACGCGGCGATTTTATCTGTGATCTTCTCCATGGCTTCGGCTTGGGGTATCTTGCGGAGGCCAATTGATGGTGAGGCGGGACTGGTCAGTACAGAGATGATTCATGCTATATCAATTGAGCGAAGTGGCAAGAACATGACTGAGTGACGTGCTGGTTGACAGAGTCGGTGGTGGAAAATGGTATCTTCGGTTAGGTGGGGCAATACGCGGTGAGAGCCATTGAGACGAGTCGCAACCGCGTTGTGGAGCCTTGAAGTACTTAACCTTCATTTGTCTTGCGCGTTTGTCTTGCGCGTTTGCCTTGCCTCCTATATTGAAGTTAGAGTATAACATCTTGAGGCACAAGAAACAGAAAGTGGTGGTACAGGATGTATATTCCATGACAGATCTAGATCCACTGCATCACAGCGCTTTGTTCTCCTACCACCGAGCACAAGCTGCCCATACACAACAGAGATGCAAGTCTAGTCCTCCAGGGCCCCAGATATTAAGCTCTGCAGTACAAAGTCATCATCCACGAGCCAGCAATTGTCTGCTTCGAACTTCACTTTCGCTTCCTTCATCTGTTCCTCTGAGTCGACATATATCCAGTCCCAGTCTTCTGTTGCCTCCCTGTACACTCGATAAGCCTCTTCTAGGTCTGCCACGCGTTGAATTGCTTTCACCCCGAGTGCAACCGTCAAGAACATGAACACTTTGCGCTTCTTAGGCAAACGCTTCCCTGCTGACACGAATAGTATACGTTCCCCGCTAAAGAGCTGATCACGTCGAGAGAGGGTGCGCGCTAATTGAGCTTCAGGCGAGTCTGGCGCGTAGGGCACAAGTGTGCGTGAGAGAATCGCGCCTTGCAATGATTTTGATTCACCAGCTGCCAAAGCATAGCGAGCCCACGGAAGAGGACGGCCCTGGGCGGCGCTGTCGATTGCCCATCGGTAATGTAAGACTGGAATTGCGAGTGCAAGAGCCTGCATATGCTTGGCGCGACGCGAATGTTGATCGGCCAGAACTGCGGTGAAACCTATGTTTTGTGCAACCGCGGAAAGATGCAGCTGTGGACGAGTCTGCGTGCTAGATGAAGCAGTCGAGTCGGCGAAAAGCGTTGTTGGCAGGTCAAAAAGTTCCTCAAATCCATGTTCGACCAGAGAACCACCGTTTGTTCGAAGAGCCTTCTTGACAGCTTTAGCATCCTCCTCTGGGATGTTACTCAATGCAAACGACATGTTGCCAAAGACGCCCGATGCTTCCGCGATTGCTTCTTGCACATCTTGGACTGGGCTTGCTGCTCGTTCTGAGGCATGCACTGATCTGCGACTATTGTCGAAGACTGGCGTAGACACTCGAGATCGGCTACTTGTACTCAATGGTGTGGGTACAGTACTTGCGGTCGGAATGTTCAAACTCGGTATGTATTTTCGACTTTCGAGCTTTTCGAATTCTTGAGGTGCGATCTTGATCTTGGAAACCGGGATATCAATGATTTGCGCTACCTCTACGGTGGAAGAAATGCTGTCCCTTGATTTTGTAGTCACACAGACAGTCTGATAGCCAAAGACATCCATGGTAGGAACTTGCACAGATGGTTCAGCTTCCAACGGATTAAATTTGTTTTTGAGGCCAACAACCACGTAGTTCTTTCCTCGCATTCTAGGAAGCTCGACTTTGACAAAGTCACCAGGGCGGAGTTCCAGGCGAAATATCCATTTATTTGCATCAACTGCCGATGTCGATCCATCGTCCCATAAAACGTCAAGCGACACTGCTCCTCGCGCGATGGCTACCTCCTTTTTGCAGGTGCCAGGGTAACAAGCGTTATATTGTCCAGGAAAGTAGCCAAATATGCGATCTGTATAGACTAGATTTTCTTGACTCAAATCTGTGATCATGTCCTCGCCTGTGACTACTTCAGATTGAAAGGCCCCTTTCTCTGGCTCCGGTTGCTTCGAGCTTTCGAAAGGTGTCACTGGATGAGACGCGCTGAGGGTTCCAGTGGAAGTCAGACCGTATTGTGACTCCTCCACATCAAATACACTGCCCATCTTGCTTTTGGCCGCTTGTCTTTTCTCGCGATCTCGTGCCGTAGAATTGAAGAACTTTTTGGGTCTTGTAAGTCTTCCTCTCCCGAGAACATTACTCCCGGCAGGGGTAGCAAATTGGTGTACCGTAGCAGAGCTGATTTCTACTCCAGCCTGTTCGGATCCATTGGGTTGCTCAACTACTTCGGTGCTTCGTGTCGATAGTGGTACCATTTCTTTATCTTCTTGGGCGTCCTTTCGCCCAGGAGAACTGATTTTCTGACGTTTCCGTCCATGCCAATTGACGGGCGATGATCCAGAAAGAATAAGTTTCTCGGGGATCTCACTGGATAGCTCGTCCAATTCGTCGTCGGAAATTTCCAGATATTTTCTCCGTTGCGTATGTAGGTCTGATAGAGGGGACGAAGTACTCCCGTTAGGAGCAGACGCAATTCTTGACTCGGCCGTTTGGTAGTCTGTTCCATTTGACGTATCTGGAGCGTCTTGAATTAATGATATCGAGTTGTCTTCGCCCTCTATTATCTCTGAATCACCTACGTCCTCCAACCGCAGGGGCTCATTTAGCATATGACTTGCCTCTTGCTGGGTATGAGGATCAACAGAAGCTATTTGGGATGCGAAGTTGTTGACTCCAAGATCAATGATATTCGCTGGCGGGCGGAGCTCGTCATCTTCGATCTCGTCTTGCCCTTGACTGAGATTTAGGACGCGAACTTGCGAATAACTTGAGCTTTTCTGTGAGGTACCATTGGTCAAGGGCAGCTCCTCGCGGACAACAGGTGGACTACTTGGCACTGGACTCTGTGACTCGGGGCCGCTGTCTTTGAGAGTCGGAGGTCTCTGTGGCGACGAGGTATTTAAAGCAGCCTGAGTCGTCGTTCCCAGCTTCGCCTTTTGACTGGAGGCCAAGTGGGAATAAATTGATTCTAGTGGCCCAGTATCAGGGCGGCCAGATGGCGAAGAAGGAATTGGAGGTCTTTCAAGATCATGGGGCGTACATTGTGAATCCGTAACTCGGTCTGTATGCTGTGTACCAGACATTCTCGGCACTTTAAAGAATAGGTGAACATCCTCTGGCGTTCCAGCGATTTTCAAATTTCCTTGTTTGTGACTTTGTGCACCCTCATCTTCATTCATAGCATCCACACTCTCATCAATTGTTGAGCTAAGCGGAATGCGTGCACTGATTATTCGGGGCTTGGTGACAGTAATAGGTGGTTCAGCATCAGATTCGTCGTCATCCTCTATAACAATAGGTTCAGCTGAGCTTCTAGCACGTGAAACTCCAGCAGCTCGTGCTTGATCATCCTTTAACAGTTGCTCTTTGGCTACTGGACCCGGAAGCTTCGCAAGAGTAGCTAGATGATGGGCCGACAGGCGATTGACAGGCGCGGGAGGCATAGGGGTGCGAATTTCTATCTCATCGAAATCCTGGGATGTATCGTCCAAGTTCTTGAATGTCGGCTGAGCTGGTGTGGACGCAAAGTATTTTGCGGGCGTCCGTTGTTGAGTGTGGTAGTCGGGAGAGGGACGATCAAATACGGGATCTGATCTCGGTGCGTTGGCAGGCGAAGTTCCGAGCTGTGTGGTTGCAAATGCCTGTGTCAATTCGACCCCAGCGCCGAATCCACCAAACATCCTCTTCAATTCAGATCCAGGGGTCTTTGTCGCCGAGCGAGATGGACGGGTGTCACTCGTTAGTAATCGCGATTCATTTTTGCCTGAAGTCACCGGTGTCTGGGGATTCACCACTGGCATTTTACGCTGTGGAAGGTCCGGAGGGTCTGTGACGAGATTTTCTAATTCATCGCCAGAGTCAGCATGAGCGAGACTATTCTCGTCATCTGGACCTCGTAATGGTAAAGAAGAGTCTCCAGCCTCATCGTTCATGTTATAGTCCTGAGTTTCCACCAACTGTGTATCACCTCGTGAGCTGTCTGCGAATTGTCTAAATGACTTGTTCATGAGCGCGGCATGAGTCTCGACTAGGAATTGGGGCGATGGAGATTTGGCCCGATGCGCTTTTTCTCTTCGGGTCTGTCGTTGATTGACACGGGAAGAGTCTTGACTTTCTTCATTCTCCGATTGCTGGACATTGGCAGACTGAGCCAAACGGGCGCGCTTGGAAGGGCGAGTACTCATGATGGGAGCATTATTCGTGGGTATGTTTGGAATCCTCGGGTCGTGGCGTCAGTGAAATGGTGGGAGGAGCATTGATCCGAGGAAGAGAATTCCGGTCTCTATGGCAGCTCAAGAGAATGGGCGATTTGAAGGTGGGTCGAAGGTGATGAATCGGGGTGGCGTCCTGACGTGTGAGCTGTGAACTGTCTCAAAAAAAGATTCAACAACATCAGTTCGGTCCTTAGAGCATACGAATATTCCAATTCAGCGATAAAGCCAGACAAAATGATATTTTACTTGTTTTAAAGTGCAAATCTTTGCATCCAGTCTCAACCTCATCGAGCTACGTAGAAGCGCGTATTCAGGTTCTCACGCGAAGCGCACTAGAGTGAAAGAAGCAGTTGCGGGCCGTTCCTTAGCTTAGCAAGGATCCTACCACCAACGCCGGGACAAGACCTCCATTTGGAGTTTACATACGTATAGCGTGCAAAGTCAAAACAATATTATTTCGCTTTTGGGTTTGATATTAAGGACTTATGGTTAAAGCCGCATTACCCGAAGCATAATGAGCTGAAAATCAGTAGCAGAACGGAGCAATTAATAACTCCGGAGAGCGGGGCACCAACATTGTACTATTTCAGCCTCAGCCTTGCGGTTACAACAGATTCCAGAATACTATAAAATCTGGGTGGTCCCGGCTATATCTATTCTCAAACTCACTTTCTTAGTTAGCATATCAGTTTTGATAAAATGGCAGCACAGCAAAAAATCATCCTGGTTACTGGAGGCAAGGCATCTCTTGTAGCTTTACAATCTACAATGGCGCTAACTAATTCTCATAGGCAATGGAGGAATCGGATATGAATTAGTGGCTCAAATGGCAGCTACTTCCTCCAACCATGTCCTTCTTGGTAGTCGATCAGTGGAAAAAGGCTCTACTGCTGTCGATGAGCTGTCTTCCAAAGGTCTTGCAGGCACCGTAGAGCTTCTCCAGCTCGATGTCACGGATGAGAAATCCATCGCTGAGGCTGTTAAACAGGTAGAAAGCAAGCATGGGCGGTATGTTCGGCTGTCCACTTCGGTAAACCATCCACTGACCAATTTTTCACAGACTCGATGCTCTAGTCAACAACGCAGGAGTTAGCACTGCTGATGGCACTCTCACAGCTCGAATGAACTGGACCTTCCAAGTAAACGCTACTGGACCAGCCGCCATCGTTGAAGCATTCGAGCCACTGCTCAAGAAGTCAACTGGAACAGTTCGCATTGTCAACGTATCTTCTGGCGCTGGCTCAATTACAACACGCCTGATTGCAACCAACCCGTTCTATGAAATGAAGGTGGTCGACTACCGCGTCAGCAAAGCTGCATTGAATATGGTCACAGCATGTCAAGCAGCTGAGTATGGCAAACTGGGCTGGAAAGTGTTTGCATTCTGTCCAGGCTACACTGTGTCGAAGTTGTCGAATCAGAACACGGAAGAATATGGTGCTCAGCCTACCAGCAAGGGGGCGGCTCCAATTGTAGACATATTGAATGGAAAGAGAGATGAAGAACACGGTCGATTTTTAAACGCCACTGGGCAGTTCCCATGGTAGGGCGACTGTACCGCATTACATTTGAAAACAATGGCACGAGTTTTGAGAATTGGAATAGATCAGGATTTTCAAGAACGAAGGCTCCCCTCTTAATTCTTTTAAAACCATGAAGAATCGTGGAAAGCTTCTGTGCATTGTAAAATGGAATCAAGTATTTGAATTGCAAGCTAAATTGCCAGCATTTTTGTTAGATTTTAGGGAGCAATTACAAAGCTGTTACCCCAGGTACAATTCCCATCCTCCTGTAAACCTAGCGAGCCCATCGCAAGGCTAGTCAGGCCACTGCCAGCCATTCCTCCACTAAGCCCGAGCGATGAGATCTACAACTTTCCTTCTGGAGCGGCAGCTCCGGCGTCACCAGAGGCAGGTGCTGGAGATGTTGCTGGAGCAGCTGGTGCAGGAGCCGATGGGTGAGTAGGAGGGAGGTGGTTGAGGATATCGTCAACAGTTGGTGGGATCTCAAGCACAGCAGTGTCTAGAAGAACACCTGGAGACTGGCGCTTCTCGGGAGCTGGCGATGATGGGCCGGGCGCAGATTCACCAGTAAGCTCGCCAACAAGATCAGTAACCTCAGACAAGTCGAGGCCTGGGAGCCCACCACGTTTCTGAGCAGGGATGGGTGCCGATGGTTTGGGTGCAAGTCCTCCAGTAAGCTCGCCAACGAGATCGGTGACCTCGGATAAGTCAAGCTCGGGGAGCTCGCCGCGCTTGACAGGAGCGGCTGGTGCTGCCGGTGGGTGGACAGCAAGGTGGTTCTCTAGGTCATCGAGAATGGGAGCGACTTCGAGGGTTGCAGTGTCGAGGATGACGCCTGGTGATTGGCGTTTGCCCAAGAGGTGGTTTTCGACGTCGTCAAGAACTGGTGGGACTTCGAGGACGAGAGTGTCCACAACTAATGGGAGATCGAGAGGGTCGGCTGGAGGACCTGCTGGTGGTGCAGCGGTAGGAGCCTCCTGAGGAGTTGGCAGTGCGGAGACAGCCGCTATGAGGGCGAAGATTGCGTAACGCATTTTGATATCGTGCTTTGAATAAAAGAATGTGTGAAGTTGGTTGACAAACGAATGACTGGAAGCAATGAAGCAGAAAGAAGCGAGAATTGGATATCTGATGGAGGTTGAAGAGGGGAGATGATTTGCCTGAAGACGATCTTCTAGATATATGCCTTTCAGAGGCCCCTAATCCAAATATCTTATCATATTCATCACTCATGGGAAAAGACGGGAGCCTCAGGTCGCCCTGGAAGCCTTCTTGAAGCCAGAAATGGCTATCACCGTTAAACACTGATGTCTTGGTGGAGCATGCTCTGAATCAACCGCTGTTAGCATCATCTGAATGAAGAGAGTAGCAATGTTGATTACCGTTTCGAGATGTCTTCTCCTATGCCTTGTTGAAGATCGGATCGTCGTGGCGTTCTCTGGCGGGCGTTTTCTGACAAGGCGGATCTGATCGACAGGATTGACGTGCCGATCTCAACCAAAACAACAAGCTTTTTAAGTGTAATTTCCAAGACTGTGGAAAATAAACACTGGCGCACCTGCGGCTCAAGTAAAAAGGCGTTTCAAAGGAACAATTAGTTCCAACTCTATAATATGACAGCCAATGGATCTCATATCTGGGAAAATTCGTTGCGGCATAGTGTCAGATCATGCTCAGACTTGACTTCTCAGGCCCGTAGCGGGAGCATGTGAGTCGCCAATCGAGATTAAATTCTGTCCTGAGGTTGTGGGCTTCACAGATATGCAGAACTTTCAAGGCGACTGCAAATCATTAGGAGTTTGACTTTGGGTATTATTATGTGCAGCGTGTTGGGCAGTCTCTATATCAACAATACTCTAGTTTAGACCGCTATAGAAGATCAATATCACCATACTTTTGAGAAAACATTCCCAGCGCTTTCATCGGAAAGATGAACTTGTAGTTGGGATACGAAATCATACTAAATCACGCACGTCAGCCGTCATCGAAGTTACGAAAGCACAAACAGTACTTACCAGCTCTTGTTGAACACCCCTTCAATAGCCTCTTGTAACCACTCTCCGTTCTTCTGCTGCCGCTCCATAATCATCTTCAATGCCTTCTTGATCGGCGCCACGTCGGGATACCCAGCCTCTATCAATCCAATCACCACCCATGCAGTCTGCACCACTTGACTCTTCTCATGAGGTGTATACACGCCCGTCTCACAGCTACGATAACTCTCACCCCACCCACCGTCCTCCATCTGTCGGTCGATGAAGAATTGGCAACCTCGTCGAGCACGCTCGCTGTTCTCGTAGGTCTCGCCAATCAATCGCAGAGACTCCAGCGCAAACATGCCTGCGTATGTGAAACAGATGCCCCAGCTACCGTACCAGCTACCGTCCGGCCGTTGCGCTTTGCGAATATAATCCACACAGCCTTTGAGGAATGCCTCGATATCGGCGGTGCGGTAATCGGGATAGTGTGCTTGGAAGATCTTGAGGGCTGTGACGCATGCTGTTGTGCATTCGGGGTAGTCATATTCGACCATAATACGTCCGAACACCTCGGCTGCGTTCAGGTACTCCATGTACTCAGAGCCACGCGTAGGTTCGTAAGAAGCGCAACCACCGCTAGAGTTTTGATATGTGAGGATAATGTCAATGGCGAGTTTGATGCGGTCGTCCGGGATGAGCTTGGGGTACCCAGGAATGGCTTGTAGCAAAATGACTGATTTGACTGCTTCAGCTGTGCAATCGCTGACGGCGTAGCCTTGGTCTTTGTTGCTGAAACCCCAAGCTCCTTTTGTTGGATGACGGTAGCACTTTTCTTGCTCAACGCG
Source organism: Microthyrium microscopicum (assembly GCA_010405405.1). Classification (NCBI taxonomy): domain Eukaryota; kingdom Fungi; phylum Ascomycota; class Dothideomycetes; order Microthyriales; family Microthyriaceae; genus Microthyrium; species Microthyrium microscopicum. The sequence goes on from MU004231.1 coordinate 1,338,627, forward strand.
GTTTTCTAGCGTCTGTTGAGATTCAAGATATTCGAGAGCTTTGAGAAGCATTGGCTTCCATTTGGGACTTTCTGCCAATCCAGCTTCCATCACGGCCTGGATCAAAAATGCTGTATCCCAGTTCTGAACTCCGTTCGTACCATTCATCAGCATACCCTCATCCTTGACCCACAAAAAGTCCTCCATGCGCTCGCGATGACGGTGGACTGAGTATGCACTTGGCCCTTCTTGGATATAACAGGCCAGAAGGTTCATAGGGCCATTGACTGGGCCAAGATTTGCAAAGTCTGTGTTCTGATCTTCCCATTTGATGAGCTGCCAGGTCCAAGCTTCAGCAGAATCAGCGATTGACTTCGTTCTCAGATATGGATTGTAAATGTTGACCAAGAGCCAGTTGAGAGAGTTAAGTACCCAAGTTTTGGGATGGTAGTTGTCACGGGGTGAAATGCTGTTTCTATGGTATGCAAAGTCGATCTTCTCATAGTCCTCCGTAAACAACTCTTTTCTCAGCTCCTTGATCAGAGTCGTTTCTGGATATGTCCACTTCTTTGACCAGATGAAGGACATGGGTAAAAATACTTGACGCATGTGTATCCACCATCTCCACGGAGCTATAGGAACCCAATCGGGGAGAAGCCATAGCTCAGGAGGAGTTGGGTTTGCAACCTCCCACTTGGTAACACCAAGAACAGAAAGCCAGAATTTTGTCCAGTGTGGTCCACATACTGCTCCACCAAGCGAGTGTAGGACTCCTCTGGCTTTTATCATTCTTGGATCCTCCGCACTCACGCCCAGTATCCGAAGCGTTGTGTAGTTCATCGAAGTCCCGAATGCAGTACTTTCTCCTTCAATATGCAGCCCCCATCCCCCCTCTGCTTCTTGACGTGCGAAGAGGTAATTTATGATTTCGATAGAGTGTGCTTCGGGTATTGGTGTTTCTGTCACATACCAGGTAATGACCAGACCAGGCAAAAGAAACATGGGACCACCGTATTCGCATCCCCAGTTGCCCGGGGGTAGTTGAAGTTTCGAGAAAAATTCAAGTCCATTGTCAATTGATTGGAGTGGAGTTTTGGCTGGGGCAAGGTCGGGGAGATTCTGTGTAATATTAGTATCGCGTAACGCAAGTAGTTACGGATGTTCATACAGTCGGCATGCCAAGATGATATTTGTCGGCAGTAGACTGTGGCCACTCTTTCTCTTCCTCGTCGGTCCTCAGGTAATGCCATGTTTGCCTGCCATCTTCATCGAGCAGGCGCCACTTGGAATAGTCGGTCTTGCGATCCTTGCCAATGCGCCCGTTCTGGATCTTGCGTTGCTTTGCCATTGGCGACGGGGTCGCGCCATTGGTCTTTTTCTCGGACCTTGTAGTGACCATTCCGAGTATTTTGGAGTTCCGGAGAGGTTCGATGAAGTAGAAAACCAGAGGTAGGTATCAATGGTCTTTAGCCGAGTCGAGTACATGGGAGATGTAGTTGAAGGATCTCATCCAAATAAGGCAGGAGCACCCGCAGACCCCTGCAACTTCTGCTCTCTTTCAGCCCCATGTAATTGACGAGCCATGGTTTGGGGTCCAAAACATCCAACTACACCTCATCATTCACAAACTATAAGTTTCGTATATACCATTCAGCTCATCAAAGTAGGCCACGGAGGGAAAGGTCAATTCTCAAGAGCCATTGACGAGAGACACAGTGCTGATCTGCAAGCATATACGGAGTAAGCACGGCGTACTTCAAAGTCTTCAACTGTCCTTAGCCACAGAGAAAGAGCTTGGTAACTGCCGACTGCCAAGTAGTGGCAGATATTCAAAAAGAAGTCGATCCCGCGACTCTTGTTTTCTTTCATTGTGTCATGCTTGTTCTTCTCTGGGATCTTGCAGAGCCGAGCAGTGGTTGGAATTTCGAAGGTTCAATCATTGGCTATTCCATGGACCAGCCATATGATCGATTTGATCGATGGGATAAAACCATGGAAAATAACATTTTGAACTTAGGGCACTCGAACGATGATTTTAATAGTTGGCATCGGTACTACACCAAGCTAGAGGAATATGAGAGTACGAGAGAAGGCTTCCATTCAGAGGTTTTGGACCGCCAAAATCGAGTCTAAAGTTGTTGATGTCATTATTCAGTCACTACATGGTAAGTATGTGCAGTAACCAAGTATGGCACCCCCATAGATTGAGAAGATTACTGATGTGCTGTCATCATCTTTCCATGGCTCCCAACAACACTTCTAACAATGAGTCCTACATCTACCATCTCACCTGACAAGAGCGCAACAAATTAGCACCGTGTTCTGGGAAATAATGAAGCGTAGCAGATGGGAGTCATTGAAGCCAAGTTTGATGACGATGATAAGTACGATGACAATGATACGTCAGATATATTATCTGGCAGCCAGCATTCATCAATTCAACGAGAGCGTATTGTTTGCCTTACTTGCCTGATGGGTTGGCTTTATTCCTCTAGTTCAGTCGCGCCATCATCTTCTTTTCTTCCCTATGAGGTGGAACACGCTAATCAATGCTTTGAGGTTGCTCAAGCGTTACTTAAGGTAGCTTGCTGGAGGAGTCACTCGACACACCTTGCAAATCTACACCTTACCAATTGGCACTCTCATTAATCAATGCCGAGCAGATTTACCATAGGGGTGCACTGGTACTTAAGCCGTCTTCCTGTCGACCTTTTTACGCAGTGAGCCTTCTCCCCAACTTTCTCCATCACCGCAACTTTCCACTATCATCACAACTTGCCACCGTCACGCTCTTCAACTGCCACAAATTACTTCATCGACAAAGTCTTCAATCGCTGCTTCAAAGCACACAATTACCAGGACCTCGAACTCGTATATAGTATCTCCCTTTCAGCAATATGGCAATCTCTGGGGACGAGGTACTGGTTCGCTCCGAAGAGACCGGTAAGATCTCCGATGCAAAATCTTCCGGGAGGCTTTTAAAGCGCCTTGTTGCAGGATCCTTATCGCCCATCCTTACATCTTTATTGCTCAAGTCAAGTCTTATTTGCTCTAACGTATAGTAGGTCAACTCGCCGTAATTGATTACGACTTCAGAGGACTACGAAACGGACAAACTGAGCCTCGACCATTCGCGTATCGCCGGCCTCCATTCTTACGACAAACCCACCTATGAGGTCGTCGACGCAACAATGAACTGTTCATCGAGGACCTGCATGGTTCAATCCGGAAATCACAGAGCTCCAGCCTCTTGAGCCTGCCAACAAAATTTGTTACTATGATTATCTCAATGGCCTCGATGAAGCAAAAATATGTATCGTCAGCCAGTCAAAAGGCTTGTCAAATTTGCCCTACTTATATACACACAAAGGCAATCTCTCAAGTCTGTTACGACTTCTGGCAGATCTCGCGTCGTTTTACGTTCTCCGCAATTCGACTGCGTCTTCTACAGTCACCCGAAGGGTCCATTGGTGTCCACCAACTCTATGCAACCATTTTGGAGAGCCCAGATATTTGGCATCTTTGTCGGTCATTGCATTTGTATACTAAAGAGGCAATTATCTTGCCTACACGCCAGCCAGTAAACCTCAGCACCTTGATGGAAAGCCTCTTGAGTAAGGTTAAATGTTTTGCCATTGACGACAGCACTCGGCCCGCTCCTGGCCTTCCCATTCATTTCACCGACGTACTCACGAGACTTACTTCGAACCTTCCTGGGCTTACCCATTTCAGTTGTAACAAGGTTCACTTCACAAACATTATGTTTAGAGAAACCTTGCGTCCCATCAAGGCCTTAGAGTCTCTTCGTGTCTCGCAACCCCGGAGCTTGGATCTAACAACCCTGTTCTGGGAATGTAACACAGCATCTCTAAAGCATTTAGAGTTCTCACGTCTCGGTGATGACACGGTCCAAAAAAGCATCAACTCGCTTCGTCGCCGAAATTTGGCAGGTTCTCCCCGCTTATAGTCATATAATTTCTGACCAGAGCTAGAATCTTCCTCAAGTGAAAGTATTGCGTATGGATTGTGACCGCAAGCTCTTCAAAGAAGGCTTCGTGAACCAATTTCTGACTCCGCAGCTCCATACTTTGATCCTGAACCCCGCTGATGTCTTCGTGTTCGGTTTCAAGGATAGTGATGAGCTCAGCTTGACCGAGTTCATGACTGGAGTGGTGAAGAGCAACTCATTGTTGAAGACCATTGACCTCTCGAATGTCTTCCGGGATGGATTGTTACGAACGCGTAGTGGCTGGAAGCTCAGAGCTGGCTTTCTGCAGAAATATCGTGAGAATACTAAAGGCATGAAAAGCTTCGAGCTGACAGGTAACTCCGCTTTTGTTATATCAGTACAATTTCACACTAATGAACTTAGATCTTCGAGCTCCCCAAAACCCATACGAGCGATCGAAGAATATTGCTCGTGCCGGGCAGGATCTTGGCTTGGCGGCGATGGATCTCACGAAGCCTATGAACGACGCAACCTGGTTGGAGCTGAAAGTGGATTTGGTCCTTCTCTGGAACCTCGCGGACGACTGGTGCTGGGAAGAGGCCGTGACTGGCTATCTCATGCGCGACCCTAACTTGTGCGATTACTGGGAGATAGATATTGAAGACTGGGAGTTGGAAGCCGTTGGATATGGGTATGATGTATCGAATATGATCCACCTTCGAGGTTTGGACTACCAAGCTGCGAGAGAGAGGTATATGGAGCGTAAATTTCATTAGACAAATGACTAGTACGCGAAGGTGTATCTTCTCACCTTGTTGGACCATGGCAAATATTCGGTACTCAATGGAATAGGTAGTGTGTATATGAAGATCAGTTGGATGCCGTCCATGAGAGGTGGGTTACTTACATACGACGTAGATCAATAGTCAGGACTTGTTACGACAGCACTTCAGTACAGGTCATTAGGCAATCGAGACAATGCCCTTCATTAGCCGCACTCTGTGATAAATTCCTTCCTTTTATTCCGGCTGCGAGATATCGCACTATCCTTGGCAGGTGACATGCTAGCTGACACGACCTTTGAGGTTGCAAAGGCATGTGAGGTGACTGCTAGGCTGATTGACCACAAGTCACTCGATGAATTTCACTCTCAAGCGTGTGGTATAATCGTGTTGGTAGTAAAGGCGTCAACTTGCTTTGCCAAACTTTCCTATCACCCGTCTTCTTCACTTTACAATCTCCCACCATCACAACTTTCCTTAGAACATCCTTTTGCTGAATATTGTTTCTATCATAGCGATTCTTTCTCATAACTGCATTTGCCCTGCATCGCGAACCAGCCGTCAAAGGAGTATCCAACCGTGAAATTCGTCATTCAGCACATCCACGTAACCGTCACAGTTTTGAAAGCGCGCGTGGATTTCAAGACTTGCATCACGGTAAACACCTACCGAAGTACCGAAGAACTCGCTTCGCAAATATGGTCTTCAGTACTTACTTGGTAAAGGACATTAGCGGTAAGTTGTCCGTACAGCGTACATTGGTCAGGCGGCCCACTAATGAAGAGGGTGCTCCCATAATACTATGTCTGCAGCTCATCGCAGCGTATCGTAAATAGTTACGTCTACTACAAGGACTTTCTTAGCCCTCGTCACTGGCTAAGCACTCTATGGCTGCCGACCATTTCTTCCCTACGCTTGAAGTCCATTTTATGGTCATACTAACAGATGTCAGGTCAGCTACAAATTGGACACAAAGACACCCGAGATATTTATCATATTTCCCGAACCCCAGATTATTTTAGGGAGCCGCGCATGATTTGCAAACCTACCATGTACCCGTCCCAGCCAATTCTGCGGCAAACCCACCTTGGTTGGGATCGCCGCACCCATCGATTGGCGATCATTGATTTTCAAGGCGCGCCTCATGTCTCCCAGAGCTCTCATCTCCTGGAGCTGCCAAATGAGATCCTTCTAAACATTGTCTCACTTGCTGCTGTCCAGGAGCCCCATGTTTCAGCATACGACACAGAATACGACAGTCCAATAGAAGAGCGATGGGATACTAGTCCAATTTGTGATAAGCATCCCAATACGCGGAACATATCTAAGGTCTGCTACCGGTTGTGGCAATGCTCTCGCATATTTACCTTCCGCACAATCAAGGTGTCCCTCGCGGCGCAGACTTGGAGTTCTTACTTGTATGTGCGTCCCTTCTATAGACGACTACTAGAATACCCGGATCTATGGCGCTTCTGTCGTTCCCTTGTCATATCTGTGGACTTGGGGATAGGGGCCGGGGGGCAGACACTCCAAAATCCTGATATCAGCAGTATGTTGCGAGAACGGCTCAGCAATGTGAAGTGTCTGAGCTTCAAAGGTGAGGTCGATAGCAACGTACTCGCCGCCATAACCAGCCAAATGCCCAGCCTGCAGCATGTGAGCTGTGAAGAACCACCAGACTGTTGGGAAGGCGATATGACAGTTCCACGATACCAAGACTTTTTGAAGCCTATCAAGCAATTGAAATGTCTTCGCGTCTCAGGCCCTGGGACTTCCAGCTTGAAACAAGATTCACTTCTATCGGAAGCTCACAAGCAAACGATTCAGCGTTTGGAGCTGCTTAGTCTAGGGGATCATGCCGATACCCAGACTATCTACTCGCATTATAAACCTACGGATGTTCCTCACTTGCGAGTTTGGCATATTGATTATTCTCACGAGCTGTTTGTTGATACTGATCGCTTCATCGAACAGTTTCTAGGCACACACACTCAAACTTTAATGCTGAATCTGACTAAAATCTTTCTGTTCGATTTTGACGAGACCGACGAAGCGGATTTGATTTGCTTTCTGACACAAGCAGCTCAGTGTCGACCAGAATTCAAAACTCTGGAAATTTTTCACCCGTTTCGAGGTTCATATCTGTCCGAAGGAGGTGCACCCGTTCAGGATCGTGATGGGAAACTACGTTTTTGGATGGAAGAACACTCTGGTGATCAGCCCGATGATTTTGGCTTAGAAGGTATGCACTGGCTGCCACATAGTGGACATGAAAACAGCAAGGACTTTGAGCTAACAGGTATAGAATTGAAAAACTACCAGAACCCCTGGAAGCGGTTTGCTAATGTGGCTCGAGCTGGTGAGGCTCTTGGGCTAATTGTCAAATGCTCCTCATCAACCTTGGACGAAGAAAACTTTCTGAGGGCGAAACTCGACTTGGTCCTAATGTGGGATCTGGGCCAAGGTTGGGACTGGAACAATTCGATCAGTAGCTACCTCACGGGTATTCCCGATGCGGAAGATCCCTGGTATTACCCGTTCGAAAAGGAGGACCTAGATAGGTTGGGGTGGGATTACCCCATAGACGCGGTGAAGCAGTCGAAGGTCAGATTAGAAGATTACGTCGAGGCGGTCAGAGAGTTCCCGAAGGAACAGGAGAACTTTAGCATCAATTCGCGATTTCTTCTTTAGACGGTCTTGCTCCCAAAAACAGATATTTTCGGGATTGGCAAATGTATAAAGTGCCAGACATATAAATATCCAAGGTAGGCGGGTACCTCTGCATGAATAGAACAATATCAATACAATACCATCCACCAGTCAAGGGGTGCATAGAGAATACATGTAGGTACCTTACGCGGAAGGGTGGCTAGAAGACATGATCCTTAGGCAGTGGATTCAGTATTATTGCATGTGTATTAGGATCACAATATCACTTTCGTAATTCACAATTTGTTGAGGAAAGTACTTTCCTGAATTCGAAGACATTCTTCCCGAGTGGACGCCCAGTATGTAGGGACATAAGGTCCAGTCTAAAGGAATCGAACCTGCCACAACAAGCAGCTCAGAATGAGTTAGTTGAGTAATCCAAGTATTACTGTATTCGCAAGGGCCCATAGCAATTTTCGGAAATGGCAAAGCTTTTCTTTGTTGAGATTTGGTTGACAAACTCAGCTATGGTCAAATGCTCAATCGCTGAAGAGTTCAGATGGTGACTGGAAGTCTGCCGAGAAGCTTCCACAGCTCTCTACTGTTTCGCTGGTATTAAACTGCAGAGCGTCTATCCAAGTCCCCTTGATAAGTTTTCTGTGCCATCTTGTCCGCGAAGTTTTGACTTTCTTCATTAATCTATCTCCACGAAAACCTTCCTGCAAGATGGGAACCCTTCGCCCTACCTACTTGGCAGGCTATGGAATGAAACGTCAGCTATCGATCTTCCGTCGTCCAAGAAGAAAAGCGCCGACCAAATCCTATCGGTTTCAATGGCCGCCACTTCCAGCTCTTCAACAGGCCTACCTTGGAAGCGATAAGCAGCTGTTATCATTCATTCGTCGTCGTCCAAAAAAGGCGCCATCTACATCTTATCCATTTCAATACCCGCCACTTCCAGTCCTCCGACAGACTCACCTGGGACGCGATGCGAACTACAATATACTAATTACCGACCTTGGCGGTCTGATACGAGTCTCACAAAGCTCCAAGCTCCTCGCCTTGCCATCGGAGATTTTGCAAAAGATCGTTGAATGGGCTGCTATTAAAGAGTCCTGCATACGGTTAAGTGAGTCCACCGTGTTTCTTCAAATTATCATTCATTTAATACTAACGATTTCAGGAACCGGCTCAATCATAGAGAAAGAGGACTGCTCCTGCGAAATATGTTACGCCTATGCAAACACCAAAACCCTCTCGCAAGTCTGTTTTCAATTCTGGCGATGTGCGCGAATCATTGCCTTTCACACCGTGAGGATTGACATCCCAGTACTTACCTCTGAGATTGGCTCCGAATCTTACTATGATACAAAGGAGGATGGATTTGAGTTCGAACGATTACATGAGAAACTACTGCGACTCTCATATATCTGGCGGTACTGTCGCTCCGTCTTTCTCAGCACCACAACTTATGGCCAGCATAAGGGTGGTCGTTCACGACGGAATACGAGCTTAGAAAGAATTATCCGCAAAGCATTCCGAACAGTCAAGTGTCTCACTATCTGCAACATAACAAGAGGACGTCAGGGAATCTTCACCAAGTTCGTTGCAATGGCCGCAGCAGAGATGCCTCGACTTTCTCACGTCAACTTCATGAACGGGGAAGCAGCCTTTACGGAGGCACAGCATGAATCAATTCTGGAGTCAGTCAAAAGTTTGCAATCTCTTCGTATTGCTCGGCGTGACACGGATTTTTGGGCCAGGGTAAGATTGCGTGGTGAATAAATATGATCTGATGGTGCAGTAGAACATTGTGGCCCTCACAACACTCTATGGCTACCCTGAAGCATGAGGGGATGTTGCGCTGAAGAGACCAAATGGTCTTTTCAGCGCCTCTCAGATGGCGAAACGCTCTTCCTTGATCATACACTAACATATTGGCAGACACTGCTGACTGGACATAATCTACAGTCACTTCAGCGATTAGAAGTCCGCCGTAGATATGGTGAAGCCATCGGGGAAGATGCCTACTCGCTGTTCAAGCCAAAAGATGTCCCTCAGCTAAGAGTTCTGCTCATTGAATACGAACGAGAGCTTATGACGAACGCTCCATACTTCATAAGCCAATTCATAGGCCTGAACACCCATACATTGACCCTCAGCCTTGCCGAAACCTTTCTTTTCGACTTCGATGCCGAGGATGAAGCGCGGCTCATCACATTCATGGAAGAAGCAGTGCGCACTCGACCTGCTTTCAAGACTCTCGACTTATCCATGGCCTTCCAGGATAGCTTTTCGAAAGAAGGAACGCGGAGAACCGGCAAATTCCAGCTTGATGCTGGGACATGCAGTATGTTCCGCGTACACAGCCATCGAATGCAAGTGGATAATTTCAACCTTTCAGGTACGTGACTGCGATATCTCTCACCGCACTTGGTGTGAGGTGCGCCATTTTTGGAGCGGGAAGATAACTTTCGTGAAAAAATAGATCTCAAAGCTTTCCAAAATCCATGGACGCGTTTCGCCAACCTCGTTCAGGTCGGAAAAGAACTCGGAGTGACCGTCAAAACTCCCATCACCACATTGGACCATGCGTCTTTCCTGGATTTGAAGTTCGACTTGGCACTTCTATGGGATATTGGGGGTGACCAGTTGAGTTGGAGAGGCGATAAAGCGACCCAAATTGCGCGATGGTTGGGACAGACCTCGTGAAGTGATTGGTAAACCAAGCCCGAGTCAGTCGATCAAGAATTGCTTGTCATAGTGAGTGTCGATGAGCAAGTTGCATGGCTGAGAAATATAGCTTTCCAAGCTGCTCCTCTTGTCGAAATATGTAGCAACGGTCTGGATTGAAAGGAAAATCGATCGAACATGAAGGTCCACAGTCAAAAAACGGAATTGGTAGTTTGAAAGAAATGAAAAGGGGTGTCAAAGTTGCGCCATTTACAGTCGAAACGGGGGTAGAGTAGTAGTCCGGCTTTGAAAGACCAGTCCAATCTTCTGCAGAGTAAGAACGCAACAAAGTTCGACATATTGCTAATTGAAATATCTCAAATATTCATCTCTACACCAGTGAACGACCTATATGCTAATGATCGTGAAGTCCATCCCGCCATGCAATCTCGGGTATATAATTTTAATCCAATCCAACACCAAACAATGCAATGAATGACTATCCTCCACTCCCTTCTTTAGGCGCATTATTGTGTATCAAACCGTCTCAAACTCGCCGGCTTCCCATTACTCGACATGCTCGACCTCGAACTCCCCTCACTCATCGGACTAACCGCCCTCTCCCGCTCCCCAATCTGCAACACCGGCTTATACGCCGACGGAATCTGCACCGGTGGCAACATCGGACTGAGTCTCCGCATCTCCATGCCCTCCATCTTTCTCTTCGCTGCCATCTCTTCCTCCTGCCACCTCCTCTGCTGCTCCTGTACGGCTCGACGCCGTCGATGCGTGAGGATAAATGCCCAGATTGCAGCGGCTATAGCGAGGCCGCCAACAGTTCCACCTACCACGGCACCGACGAGACCGTATTTCTGGAAGTTTGATGCACTCACGGAATAGTCGTGTGGTACCGGTATAGAGTTTGGACAGAAGGTTCGTGGCATTATGTAGCGTGCTTCTTGGATGATGGGCGCGAGGTGGAATTTGTTAGCGTCGAAATCGAGCATGAGGTAGACTTGGGTGAGGAAAGAGGTGGAGAGATAGTATGGGCCTGCGTAGTCTTGCGGCATGTATTCGATGGGTGAGAGGCCAGAGATGTTGTAGATCATGGAAGTAGGGAATGTTACGTTAAACCCATCCGAGAGCTGTATGGTCATGGTGCCGTTGAAGGGGCGGGTGAGCGTGAGGGAGTTGTCGCTATTGTTGGCCGGGACGGCAGACATGGCGGCCATGAAGCGATGGGTGACATCGTAGGGAAGACGCATGGGATATTGGTCAGTGCTGATTCTGGCTTGAAAGGGTCCGTCGTTCACGATGGAGAGTCTTTGGCGAGTTGGGTCGGAAGAGTCGTCGATGATGATATCTGATACAGTGACTGGGAGATAGTCTGGTTGACTTGTATCCATGGAGTAGGTATGAACGGGTTTCTTGAAGCGACCAGCATCGTAGCCTCCAAATGTGTTGCTGCCATTGATAACACCTCCAGCTCGATCGAATCCAGTCCCAATGTATAATGAGTATGTGTTGGCCCCAATGATGTTCGTATCTACAAGTTTCTTCAGAGTTGAAGAAGTTGATCCCATGCCTACAACTCCTGGACTTTTGTTTCCACTTTGTGCAATTCTGACTGGCGTGTCTGATACATTCGTTGACCAAGCTCCATCGGTTTGGAAGTAATGTGTATACATATGAACAAGATCATGACCTGCGAGATATGTACCACTGCTATTGGCTATAGTAGTTGTCTCATTTCCATCCTGCTTCCATCTAATTTCTGTTAGTGGTGTCTGATATCGGAGACGAGTGGCCTACGTTATAGACTGGGCTGGATCGAAATCTCCTCCTGTAGAAGTCGAGCAGTTGGTGAGATTACTATTGAAACAGAATGTTGAAGCCGCGAACGAAAGTTCGTTTTGCGTTAAACTTGGCCATACGCTTTGGTTTTGTGCTGGTGCTCCAATCCCAATGAAGCTGCCATACTGGAATATCGGCGTTCCGTGAACTTCTCTCTTGTGAATATCGACATAAAGTGGCGTCTGCGAACAGTTCGTTGCAGATGTAATTTGCAGTAAGCATACCAGTGCTACCGATCCGATAAATATCTTCGCCATCTTTCCCAATAGTGCATTTGATAGAATCTACCACTACGCAGACGATAACAGTGGTGGAGGAGAGGTTGAGCCGCAATATCTCGGGGCGCGAAGCTTACTTGTTCATTCATTTGAATGAAGGCGGAGTATTTCATATTACTACCCGTAGTACTGAAGACAAGGCTGATGGCCGGCCCAAGCATGCAGTCAGCACATAAGCCCTAAGCAGCATCGATAGGCGATCAAAGGCACCCCAGGTCCAACCTACAAGCTCCAGGGTCGCCAACAAGGTAGATCTACGGGTAGTTAGCATACTTAAACCTTTATTTAGCTCACCTAAAACCTACTGGCCTTCTGATTCGACTTGTGGTACATGTTGTGGCCAATTACACCCTTGTCTCCTCGGCCTCACTATACTATGTCTTGTAGGTTGTCAAACTGTTGCACGCAGAAGCCAGGGTCGGCTAAAAATAACGAGTCTTGCCACACGTTGATATTGCTGCGCAATATATAGTAATTGTCTAGTACCCATGTACCACGATAACGTTCCGTTTCGAGCCTGGATATGGTAATGTCAACCTCTTGGAAAGCTCGATCGACAGCACCGTCGAACCACGAATCTGGGCGCCACTAGTAATTACCAAAATAGGTAGCAGTTACTGACTACCAATGGACATTCAGTCTAGCAGAATTTACATATTGCGATGTCCGACGACAGCTTGATATTTGGTTCCAGTTCTTGTCGGGATCGAATTCTCCGCAAAAGAAGCCTCCTCGCAGGAACAAAGCATTCTACAAGAACACTAAAGCCAAGGTTGCAGCTGTTGTTAGCGAGTATGAGAAGTCAAAAAGGGAACAAGGTACTCGTCGAAAAGAGTGATATTCATCTCTACCTGAAAAGCTCGGTAGTAGCACTTCTTGCAGCGTCCCACAACACCATTTTATACCGGAGAGCTCATAAGCTTGTATTCCACGCCGAACGATGCTGCTGGTTGAACTTCTTAGTCGCTAAATGCTCAAAGAATGCTGATTTATGCAATGCTGCTTCTGTTGGTAAAAACGCCCCCTGTACCGGACCCATCCTCAGTATCTTCTGTGAGCCTAAACTCCACCATGCAGATCAAAACCGAAAGCGAGTAAAGGTGGAGTATTTCGTTGGCCTGGATGTTCATATGCTGTAGTGCCATGTGGCTGAGGTCTCATGAAACAGCGATAAGATGCCACTTTGCGTCTGATTTCTTCGATTCTCGTTTTGCAATAAGCCCGAGCGTATTAGTGATTGCGTCTTTGCTGTGCTTGGGAAACCTTTTACTGTTAGTACAGGCCATGGAGCAAAACATGACAGACTTACAGCTTCTTTAGATGCTCGATCATGTGGGTTTTGGTCATGTCTTGGCCCACGATTGCGGCCTTGAATGCATCCATGTCTTCCGTGGGGACAGTTCTGAGGACCTTGTATAAGCCGCCTGAGGTCGCAGCGGGTATGACACTGTTCATTTTACGTGTTTTGTCGAGGAGTGCTGGACGGGGTCCCGCAAGACCATTCACGCTCTTCTTCTTTGGAGAAGCATGGGTAGGGTCCGCGCTCCAGTATTTGGTAGAAAAGGGGTCGATGCTGCCTGAAAAGTTGGCCAAGAGACAGCCCATTTGTAGCTCCGCAAAGTCTGCTTTTGCATAGGAAGGATCGGCGGGGCATAAGTGGCCTTCGTCATCCTCCCATTGTATACCAGAACACGTTGGAGGAATATCACGAATGAACGCAGGTCGAATGGCATCAACAACATCGTCGTCCACGAAATCAGGTAGATTTTCCTCATCCTCGACTGACTCGTCATCGTCGTCCGAATGAAGATCTTCACCTTCCTCGGGTTCTTCCCATTCGGCCTCCGAATCTTCATCATAGTCTAGACCTTGATATTTGTATTCACAAGGGTTGCGTTTCAGGTGATTCATTTCCGTCGTAGAAATTGGCTTTGACCACGTTCCGCAGTATGGGGGCCGATGATCTTCTACGAAATGGAGATACCTTACCGGCACTCTCTGGAAATCCTCCAAAGCTTTCGCGTGGGCGCGGCCATAAGCTTCGGATGTCAAATCAATTGGGTTTTCAGATGTGCCATGCAGAACATCGAAGATTTGGCGCAAGTCTACTTCCTCGGTGGATTCTTGATTGACATGCTGGAAGGCCTTGAGATTGAAATCCTCTGCAATACAAACTTCCAGTGAGATAACAGTGGATGCACCTTTTGATGAATCGAAGAACCGATTGATTGGGGCGAGCTGAGTATTGGATTTGAGCGCAAATGGCAGGAACGTAGCATCGAATTCATAGGTCGGCTTCGGTTGACTGGAGCCTGTAATAGATTTGGAGGTTAGCATGTGCCATGACCTAGAGCTTGAATGTTTGGTGGTTAAGTATAATAAAATAAGACATACTAGCAATAGATCCTGTCGAGTTAGTAGGATGTTCAGGATTGGGCGTACGAATCTTATCCTTCAAAGAAGGCTTTGCCGTGAAGAAGGTGTTCATGCGAAGTTGAGCCTTTGAACAATTGTTAGCTTGTTGTGTATAACCATACCACTGCAGAACTCGCCTTGTCTTTCTTGTCCTGTTCTTCTTGCTTTCGCTGCTTTTCTTGCTCTTTGGCCTGTTTCTCGGCATCCTTAATGGCTTTCTTCTGGTCGCGTTCGGCTTGCTTCTTGGCCCGCTCCTCCTCTTTCACTCGATCCTCTTCTTCCTTTTTTCGCTTCTTCTCCTCTCTCTCGAGTTGTAAAGCAGCTTTCTTGGCTTCCTTCGCCGCTTTCTCTTGTTCAATTTCCTCTTTGGAGCGCTTTTTCTTTTTCGAAGCGTCACCAAATGACTTGGAGCCTCCTGGAGTACTAGTTGATCCAGGCATAGGTGAAGCAATAGAGGGCAAAGCAGATAAGGGCGTCAAGGCAGGGCTGTCAATTTGCGTTGAGCGAGGCGTATGTGGTGAGCCTGGAGACTGATCCAGTTTGATTAGTTTGCTAGGAGACATTGGAGATATGGCGTCTTCTGCTGAGCGCTTCAGTGATGACGAAGGGGAGATGGTGTCGGCTGCCATGATGGCGACGCAAACAAGAGAGCCTTAAGTAGCTGGAGAATCAAAAGCATACACGACTCTAGCGTTAGGTAGGCGAGACAGAGACGATAGAGCTTACGGGATAGGTGAAAAATCAATGGGGAAAGCAAGCAATGAATTGAAGTTGAGGTTGAGGATCAGAACGCGTCGAGTTGGGGAGCAACTGCGCGTTTACGTGCCGCACTAAGCTAGTTTAGAACTAGCTCCAATTAGCAACCACTTTGTCTGCATCCTCTAACTCTGCAACTTCAACCTTCTACCATACAGTAACACCACAAAATCGGACACTTTCGTCTCATATCAACACAGTATGAAGAAGGGTTCAATTCTTGTCGATTTTGAGTGTTAATGGCACCTGAAAGCATGGACATCCTTGAAGACAGTTGCGACCTTCTGCTCGACTCCTCTGGCCCTGCCAATGAAGTAGACAATTCACTCGATCAAGCCGATCATGAAGTGGATGTTGATTTATTCGACATTGATCACCGAGATACTGATGGCCACGAGGATTTCCTGTCCGATAAGGAATCCCTTGGCGACGACTATGAGGATGACTTTGACTTTTGGGAAGTCGGCGCTTTGCCACACGACAGCAGCGGCCACGACCTGATGCTGGACTTTGAAGCATGTCACCATGAACCTCATACTCGGTTTGAGCATCTGCATTAGCACATTATCATTCTGTCTACTATCTACTAATAATCCATAGACAATCAATTATCGAAAATATTGAAAGATCTCTTGAAGAATGGGTTGATGTGCTATTACAACAAAGTGATTCATTATCCGTGAATTTGGCAACCCGCGCCAAACAGCCCCAATCCATAATGCAACACAATACATCTCCTTTTCTATCCCGTACCTACTGCTACCCTGGGAAGGGAATCGACGAAGCTCGACGTTTTAGTTGGGAATCCTGAGGATATTCGCCTGACTAAACTAATGGTCTCTAGCCATTGTATTTCGCCTCCTTGAAATGATCCATGAGACTCTCACGCAAAGTATCGTGTTGACCAAACGGTTAGTCGTACCTGCTACTTTTCAAACATACCTAAACATTGTCAGGGACTTGTACTACCGAGATCCTGCATTATTTGAAAATCAAGAGACGGTAGATCGATATGTTGATTCCATTGCTCGAACATTCGGCGTGACTAGATCACTTCTCAATATTGTATTTACATTCGAGTATTCAGCTTTAAGCATCTAACCTATGTGCACAGTCTGCAACTGCCAAAGGCCTTGTTGTTGGCGCATTTACTCTGCAAAGAGGCGATGGCACATCCATAGAAGGATGCTCTTCAAGATCAGTACGTTTCTTTGATCCCCATCCACATGAAATATACTAATAACTACTAGGGTATACTCATTACAGCTCTAGCTCCGGAAGACACCATCGAGATGAGCATGGTAAGATGGATACTAGTCGTAGAAAAAGATGTAAGTCTCTCCTCAAAAGTTCCAAAGTTAGCACAAACTGACATTACCAGGCTACCTTCCGCGCACTTGTCGAGTCTCCATTTTGGGCCGAGATATCACAGGAAGGAATGCTCATCAGTGTAACAACTCCTCTCTGCCCTGAATCCTTGGTCAATTCACTAACTTAAACAAAGGCAAAAGGCTACCCCGACATACTAACCCGCCAATTCCTTCACCTAGCAAGTACACCATCTCCTACTCGCCCCAATCCACCTCCAGTCTATGGCCTTTTCGACTACGATCCAGATGGTCTTGCAATCCTCAACACCTACAAATACAGCTCCGCCAACCTGCAGCACGAATCCGCCGTGAATGGAGCTGCTACAGGTCAATTGATTGCCCTCGAATGTTCATCCATGCGCTGGCTTGGCGTACGTAGCTCAGCACTACAACCCGCCATAACAGGCGATCAACATGGCCTTTTACCTCTCACGCCGCGCGATCGGCGTAAGGCGACTTTGATGCTGAACCGTGAGCCGTTTTGCCAAGGTGGAAGCGAGCCGGAGTGGCGGAGAGAATTGCAGAAGATGCTGATGCTGAATATCAAGGCGGAGATTCAGATTTTAGAAGAAAGAGAGGGTGGCTTGAGTGAGTGGTTGATGGAGCAGGAGCTAGGAGACTTGGGGTTTGAGAGTTTATTCGAGGACGAGGTTACTTGAGATGGTTCTCGAATTTCCGTTGAAACTGAGGGATGCAGGCAGAATTGAGAAATATGGTTTTCAATTTCAAGATTTAGCCTTACTTTCTTCCAATGCGTTCACTCTTGTAGGAATACAAGGCATTGTGGCTTTAAACACCCAGTTGTTTGATAGGCAGTTTTTGATCCTACGAGGCGGCTTAGCTAAAGTCCTCGTCCTCCATCATTCGAGCATGGCAATGACATACACGATTGCAATATTTAAATCGGCAATCATTCAACTCTCAGATGCAATCTCATAATCGGTGCTATTCCAAAATTGGCCGAAATCAAATATCTGAGCTTTATCGTAAGGCTTGCGTCAACAATGTCAATCATCGCAATTTCCAGAGGTGGTGTGAAACTCACCACCGGATTTCCCACCGATAACAAACGACTAGATGGATTACTTTTCGTACGATTTCACAGCTCTAACCACTCTTTCGCTAATAAAATTACCAGATACCAACAGACGATGTGGATCCAAAATACCTGGAAGAGTCAGACAAAGTGGCAGACCACGAGCGCTACGGGACCATGCGCTACTATAATCTGGTGTTCGGCAAGAAGAAGGGATTGGAGAATGGAGCGGTATACTTTGATGATGAGAAGAAAGCTAAAGATATGAAGGGTTGGATTGGCTTTAGTAAGTGATAATTGTCACGCTTTTATGCTTGAAGTGATTCTGAAAGTCGTAGAAATCACCCGTAGTGGAGATCCAGGAAATCCTCATTATCATCTTTTTGACGAGCCAGAGGGGGATGGGGTGACTGAGGAGCAATGTTGGTTTGGCTAGAACAATCTCTTATTTTCTAAGACTTATGATTTTGTTTGACATGATTTGGAGTATTTGTACAGAATGAGACAAAGTCTCTCCCAGAAAGAAGCGATATCTTCCAAGGTGGAGTAGAGTACTCATCATATCGACGTGTACAGAGACGTACTTTTTGGCTATTTGATGTATGGCATCCGAAGAACGAATTGCAAAATTCAGGAGCGGTATGGTGCAAGTGGGATTTGCCAGAAATCAATTTTTGCGTACGTGTTGGCTATCGTGGCCTGCTCCAAACCCACATGGCAACAAATATAATATAGAAGAATTTTCTTATTGAAATTTTCACACTTTAGGTAATAGTCATAAGGTATTTCATGATTTTGTATGCTCGTGTCAACAGTCATATTCTTCATTGGTTGTAGTTGAGCAAATTTACAAGAAGCTCAGACTTTGACACGATATCCTCCTGGATGGTGCCTGGCAGCAAAGTGGATTATTTAGTCACATTTACTACTTCCAATACTCTAGTGCTTCCTAGCAATTTCTAGAATTCACGATGTATCCGTGCCTAAGCGAGTAAATCTTCATGATTTTTGGTCGGAATCAGGAGTTGGCCGAAAAGTGAAAAAGTGGCCGGCTTCGGAGCTTTCATGGCCTCGTTGATGTAAAATCGGAGATAAATTATTCTACATCACGATGTTTGGTGTGAAAGTGACTAAGGAATTTTCGGGCCTCAAAAAAAATTGCCGAGTTTGACGGTAATCAGATGGGTGGTGACCAAAGGGACAACCATCATACATGCTCGAAAACAACAACAAATTTCGCGGGGCGATTATTCTGTAAACCGGAAACAGACTGGCAACGAATAGTATTGCGAAGCTGAAACATGACGATCAATGATCAAGATGTATTTCCAATTTTCGCAAATGATTGCCATATGAGGATGTCATGTCAAAAGGGAGCGAGGCTGTTCAGCAAAGGGCGTGGTTGTAATGTCTTTGGGAGCAATATGCTGACAAAAGATCAAAGATGCCATGTTGCGGCATCAGGGCAATTGATTTCGGACCATTCACAAGAACATCTGATTCCGAGAGTGTATGTATGATTGGTCTACCGCAATGCCGCATGAAAAGCCTGGGAAAAGTCTGTAAGCAAGGATTTCAGCAATGTTGGCTGGTGCAGTGAAGAATTTTAAGTAATCAAGCCTCTAAAGTCAAGTCGACGCTGTACAATACCCACCTATTACTAACAGATCGCGAGGGCTCTACGTACACTGAATAGCGGCCTTTCAGTGGTCAATATTGGTGTCATCAAATCAGTGTACGTTAAGTACAGCCGTTTCAGAAACTCGATGTTGATCGCTAATAGTAGTTTTACACGCCCTGGCGCATCCATGTTCCACGCTAGCCACCCGCTTGTACATCCGCTCTCTAAATTTGCGTGCTGAAAGGGCGTGTTTTCCATCATTCTACGGCAGCCAGATTTATCATCCATTGACTGGTGACTCAATACCTTTTTACGCCCACGATGTCATAACATCTAATGGCATTTACAGGCGATTGATTTTGTCTATATAAGGATCCTCAATCATCCTCCAATATTTTATTTCTTCTCATCACAACATCATACAATCAAACAAGCAATTCAATCAACAATCTTCTCAAACATCTCAGCCTTATCCACAGCCTTGTCTACCAAACTACACATCAACAACATACAACCAACACAACTTTTCCAAACACCACCACCAACCAAACAAATCAAAATGTCTTCCATCCGCAACAACTCCACCTCCTCCACCTCCTCTTCCCGCCGCGCCTCCGTCATGAACACCCTAAAGGAGCACCACCGCGCATCCAACGCTGCCTTCCAGGCCCTCTACGGCGTACCAGTCCAACAGCCAACCACCACCCGCAACAACTCTGCTGCCTCTGCTCACTCCAACGCCAGCACTGAGAGCCTCGACTCCCAGAAGAAGAGCAAGCGCAGCTCCTGGGCTTCCGTCAAGTCTGCTGTCCAGGCTAACCGCAAGGCAGCCAACGCTGCCTACCTCACCTACTATGGAGTTGGAACCAACCCAGTTCGCTCTCCATAGGTCATCAAAAGTTCATCGACATTCAAATGCATCGCAGAGGAGTTTTTGATTTTATGATTTTATAACGATATAACCAACATTTTGGAGCATTGTGCTCATGGCTGGGATAAATTAATACGCATTGAAATGGGAAGTTTTTGGGACTTGGACTTATTGGTCTTTCGGGTGGCTTTGCTTTTTACGATATGACGAATAAATAGTAATACATCTTCAAATAATCTCAAACTTGATTTTTCTATTCATCTGTGATAACTGATCTTATTCTTGTCCTTCTCGGATATTACTTATCATCCATCTTTTGCCCAGCGATAGAATAACATGCCCATCGCATGACCCTTGCTTTGTACTCTATCAGCACTAACAATTCTGTTATTTTGCCTGTGACAACCAATAATCCAGTCATAAGTGAGCTATTATTATATTCCAGATACTGAACCTTTTTATAACGACACCTTACAAGCATCCTACGATATGCGAACTGAATATAGATTTGAACATTACAGCTATAGTATCGCGATCAACGCCATCAATGCATAAAACACACAAGCTACATACATCATCCAGCCATACAAGCATACAATCCCGCATCATTACACACCACTCCGATAAATCTGGCTTCCACCATGCCGAATCTGCACTGTATCTCGCCGCTGCAGCACCACCAGCGCGCGGTTGAGCGCCTGCTCCGTATATCCCCTACCATCCACAAACTCTCGCTTCAAGGTAGCCAAACTCGTGCTCCAGCCAATTGGCAGTCGCCGTCTGAGTTCATCTTCCACTTTGCTAACCTCCTCCATCATCTCCCGTGAACCTTGGCCCTCGCCCTGCGTGACAGCGTCCATGGTGGACGCAAGGAAGAGGCGAATTGCCTCGTCGACATGGGCCTCGGTGGCAATATGTGAGAGGGACAGTTTGGCGAGAGACTCGGTGATGCGGACGATGGCTTCGAGCTGGCGCACGGTGATGGGGATGGAGGAGCGCGCGTTGGCGGAGAGTTCAGCGGCGTGAACTTGTCGGCGGATGGAGACGAAGTGGGAGGATAGTTTTTCGGCTGCTTCTTCGGAGAGACGGGGTGCGCATTTTCTTTTGCGAGGGTTAGTGGTAAGATCGGTGGCAGTTCGGATTCTAGGTAACTCACTGCTTGCAATAGCTGATATAGCGCTTCATCTTGTCGACTGGAATTTCAGCTTCGACTTGCTCTTCTGCTCCACGTCCTCCCATGGCTAGACCCATGACGTGCTTGGCCATGCGCTCGTCACGTCCTCGATCGTGGTCATCGCGTACGATGAAGATCATGTCGAAACGGGATAAGATGGTGGTTTGGAAGTCAATGTTCTCGCCTGGTGTTTTGAGGTCATCATAGCGACCAAAGATTGGATTGGCTGCTGCGAGGACTGACGTTCTGGCGTTTAGGATGGTGGTGATACCTGCTTTGGCAATGGAAATGGTTTGCTGTTCCATAGCTTCATGAATGGCTACACGATCTTCGTCTCTCATCTTGTCGAATTCGTCTATACACACCACACCACCATCGGCCAAAACCATAGCTCCACCTTCTAGATAGAACTCACGAGTTGTCGCATCACGTTGAACTGAAGCTGTTAAACCTGCCGCACTGGATCCCTTTCCAGAGGTGTAAATGGCAATTGGCGCCACCTTCTCAACAAACTTCAAAAGCTGCGACTTTGCTGTACCAGGATCACCGAGTAACAGGACATTGATGTCTCCTCTCAGTCTCATGCCGTCGGGAAGAATCTTCTTGGATCCACCCATTAGCAGACAGGCAATTGCCTTCTTGATATCTGCATTTCCATAGATGGAGGGAGCAATGCAGCTGGCAAACACATCGTAAAGATCCGGTCGTCGAGACATCTCCAGAAATTCCTGCTCTTCTTCTTCTGTAAATGTAGCGCTTCCCTTCATTGAATGATCTACATCGGCTTGGATACCAACAGCTCGTAGGTAAGGATTGCGGAGCGCGACTGCGTTATTTCCTTTGGCTGCCTTGGCTTGGTAGATGGAGAAAACTCCCATGATTGTGCATCTTGATCCAGGTACGACTTTGTTGGTCAAATACCGATCGGCTGAGATGAGAATATGGCGAGGAAGTTCACCAACGGGAACTTGATCAGGGGCTTCTTGTAGCTTGAGAACTTGCTGATCAATGAATTCGCACTTCTCATGAACAACAAAATATGGATCCATTGGACATTTTGGTGCCTCCTCGCCAGGTTGTCTCTGTCTCGAACATGTGCGCGGAAGCGAAACACCAGCGATGCCACCCGAAACCGTGATAGTATCTGTGTGCTCACAGTTTCTGCATTGTATAACCAGCGCTGTGGCTTTTGAGGATAGGGTGGATGCGCCAATGACAATTCCGGGGATGCGCACCAGGCGCGAGACGCTGTCTGAGGTAAGATCGCGAATGGAGGTGGTCAATGCATCGGAGTGAAGAAGAAGTTGGTGCTGAGGTAGTCGAATGTCTCGCTGAGATGGATATACAATTCTTTGTGTGCATCTTCGTAGTGCTGATTCGAAGATTGGAATGATCTCTGCGGGTTCACTGGCCAGACGGTGGGCTAGTTCTTCGTTGTATGAGATGATGTGCGAGACATTGACGTCGCAGGCATACTTTTTGGCGAGTACGTTTTCTCTGATTTGGTCTCGGTATATGAATTGATTGTCCACTCGATATTCGAGAATGAAGTTGATCAATTGGGTTTGAACCTTTGATCGCGACTCCTCCTCGTTTCCGGTGGTGGAGCCAAGACCAATGCTCAGGGTATAAACAGACTCTCTGTCCATGGTTGATGTCTAATATGAAAGGGAGGCTTTCGGAATGATCAGAGGTAACAACTTTGAGCTGAAAGATTGATTGCGAGGTGAGTTGATGCTGCTTGAAAAGCGATAAACGAGCGAGGGGTTGAGAACGCGCCTGGGTTGACGCGACGACGCGTTATTCAATTTCCATCTCTTTTGGGATAGCGTGTTTCCATGCCCGATATTCTGCCGAAGTCTGGACCTAAGGCAGTTTTGGGATAGCCTAGTACCAGTATGGATTAGCGCAGCAAACGCTTTATTTCATGTCTATGATTGGCTGAGTAGTCAACACACATTTTTGGCTTTCGGCTTTCAATTGTTCGTTGCCTGTTAGGTTGTCATGAAGTAATGGGTTAACTGGGTTATTGAAGCCCGGTATCATATCTGGTATGAAACTTCGGAACTCGCAATAGTTCGCTCACTATGCTTTGCTCACTATGCTTTGACCTAATTTACTACGATTCTACAACTTTATAGTGCTAGTTGCGGCGCGGGATAGGAATAAGACAGTCGCTATTGAGAAGGTTGCCAGGATTTTGTTAGATACGGGTTTGTGAAATGCTTTTGTTGTGTTAAATATTTGGTATGTCTACACGTTTTTTTAGTCGTCATGAACGCCTTCAAAGAGTAGTTCTTGCGCAAAGCGTGGTCCAAAATGGCTGAGGTTGTGAGCCCACCGTATGCCAAGTCGTACAGATCACATATGGGTAAACTCCCAAGCCTTGGAAATCCAGATATCAATTAGCCACGCATCTAAAATTCTAGGCAAAACCTTAGGTGATGCGAAACTGAGATTTCTAGAAGGTCTTGCCACCTTGATCTTGCGTGGGCTTTAAAGGGCGAAGGAGTTATTGCCGCAGCTTATAGCAATGTAGTTGGGTTCCCTTGCCCTCGAGTCTTGCTGGGTAGTCGAGCACGCGAGTTGAATGGCATGATTCCTCACAAGGGCTTCGGATGTTCCGTGTAAACCTCTCACAGACATATCCCACGTCACATAAACTATAGGGTATTCGCGCGCCAATCAGAGTCGATTTAGTTATGATCTGGGGCATAAATGTGGCTGTCAATTGGAGTCAAAGACAGAAATCTCACAGTCGCCATCAGTTCTAGATCATTGCGACTAGAGAACATCTCAAGCAGATCCTGCTTGAAAACTACCAAGCTCTCAGTTGTGGCGTAGGAGTATTTCGCATCTGTCCTAATTTGCTCCACGAGCGTCCACCTGCATCTTTGTTCGGCAATAATGCCGTATAACATGATCATACTTATAGTAGCGGTACTTACCTAGACAACAGAGACAGATCACATTGAGCTGCTTCCATGTCACTGGCTCAGACTCAATAGGTCCCATACTTGATTGGAATGTAAACCTGTCAGATCAAGGACGAATTTCTTCAGGGACCCTGTTCATCTCGCCTATATGAAATGGACATATTCATATGAACCTTTGCGGTTGTTGAACTGGCACGCGAGCTAATTATCTTCAAATCTACGAAAAGAGTCTTGCTAGGGTATAGCCTGGCATTATCGATGGGAAAATCATATCTGGGTAGATCTCGCCGCCTAGTTTACCCTTACTCTAATCATCTTTTCGATTCTCTATTCGTTCTTATGGCACTGCTTAAATTTTAATCATATTACTTGAGAACCTGGAAGCCTCTCAAGCTTTGATCCGGACCTATCGGAATGATCCAACAGCAAATAAGCATTATACGGGATTATCAAGTCCTAGAGTTCCCTGTTCAATACCTGCATCTTTTTGCGAAATAAATTTTACCAATAGAATTTCTCTCCGCACCTATCGGAAATATTGAGTAGGAATCAAGCATTCTGAAGATAAGCAATCTATACATACAATGAACCCTCAATTCATCTGTGCTTTCCATGGTTAGCTTCATGTGAGGCTCCATGTGCTTTCAGGGCCCACAAAATTTACGTCGTCTGAGCTTTCGGAATTCATAAGAGATGAGGGGTGTTATTGCAATACTCTCGAAACGGTAGGCCTCTAAGTAGACCCTCTAAGTTTCAGGTCGACAATAAACTACTGTAGCAGACAGAAGTGAAGCTATAGACAAGGGTAAATTAGCGTGCAAGACTAGTCTTGTCAATGGTTGGAGATATAGATATTACCTACTCCGCTATACAACATAGTCTTTTATCGTTTGCTCGCCTTCAATTCATTTCTAGACATTCTCAATTGAACTACCTGTCAGGATGAAGGGACTTCTCGCGCTCGTTGCGACTGCGTCGCTAGCAAATGCCGCAGCTATCAAGGCCAATGTCAACAATGGCAAGATGTCGGATGCTGAAGTCCTCCAGGATATTCTTCAGCACAAATGGCTCCTGCCCGACAGCAGTAAGCTGAACCAACAATTCTTTGCTGCTCGAAATTGCTCACAAATGTAGTGTACCGAAGCCTAGCTGCGAGAGCTCAGGGTATTTCCAAGCGTTCACCACAAAAGATTCCAGACATACAGGACACTCCACTACCTGGATTATCAAATCTTCTTGCCTACGAGGTTCCTAAAGGAGCACCAAAGTCCACTGTCCCAGAGATCACAGAAACCAAGACCGATATGTGGGAATCGCAACACTCGAAGCGCGTCAAGGTTCGGTACGGACCATATCGGATTCCGCCAATTTCAGAGGCCAACTTTCAATCGACGTACATGAATGTCCAGGGAATGGCCGATGCATTCATGTTCAGCGCCAAGAAGCCTTGCTCCGGAGATTGCATGATCTTGAGGCTCGATGCTGATCTAGAATATGCTGACGGATCAGCTGCCAACAATTCCAATGGCGTAAGTTCCCACGCAGCGCCCAAACGTTAAATCATATCTAACTCAAATAGGCTTGGTTACATCACGCAGTGGTGTTCAACTCAGGACCTGGTGTTGTTGAACCAACTTGTGGAACTGGCCGCGTTGAGAACATCTATATGGTCGGCAATGAACGCACAACTGGACAATTTTCACTGCCAAAGTCTGAAATCAAATCAGGATACCCACTCACAGCCGAGAACAGCCTTGTTCTTTCTACTGAGCTCATGAACATGCACGATAAAGAACAGTTTGTGTGGGTCGCTGTCAACTACGACATTGTTGATGGTCACCAGCCAGAATACAAGGCTGGACGAACGGTATGGATGACCATTGGCGGCGTCAGCTACTGTGGATCAATCTATAACCCTTTCGGCATGTCCAACTTAACACTCATGGGGCAACCCAAAGTCAAAGCATTCTCTGAACATTCTGTTCCATGGATTGCACCAAAGGACGGTTTCATCATGTCCACTGGTGGCCACATGCACGACGGTGGTGTCAGCATTGAAGTCGTCCGCAACAACGAAGTCATCTGCACGTCGAAGCCCGACTACAGCAAAGAAGGTGGCCACTCTCATGGCATGAAGAGCAAGCGTCAAATGCCTGGTGGAGATCATACCAATAACGACATCGAACATATTGCTAGCCAAGGAATATGTCTTTTCCCAGAAGGAGTTCCATTCAAGAAGGGCGACAAGATGTACATTCAAGCCAACTATGACTTTGATAAGCATCCAGGAATGAAAAACAAGAATGGTGAGCTAGACGAAGTCATGGGCATAACTGGAGCCTTGGTTGTTTGGTAGTTCGTCAGCATTATAGATTGTACATATTTTTTCTTCCATTCCCACATTATATCCAGGTAAATAAATTTTGTTTTCTATTGAAAAACTTCTGTCATTTCTCGCGCCACTGTAATCATTTCTGAGGAGCACATGCTACAACAGTTGCGCTGTTTCGTACTGTGCGTACAAAGGAATCAGATCTACGAGCCTTATTGAGATGGATCGGCGAGAGAAGCTTTTGCTGGGGAGTATGGAAGGCTGCTTTCTCACCTGTAGCACAATATTAAGTTGTCGGATCGTCTTCCCGGCCGTGAACCGCTGGACGAGGGATATCCGACAATATTGATGACCCAATATAGTGGAAACATATTACTAGTTCACGAGAGTCTTCTAGCTTGCTCTCTGGACCTTCCACTCTAAAGATGTGTCTACCTCACCCGCGTTTACTAATGCAGGATAAATTGGCATCCCCAGTTTTTTCATAATCCCCGCGGACAATTCTGTCCCTGCAGGTGCTTCCTAGAGCTTTGATGATCGCTGCTATAGACGTGTCAAACCTCACCTTCATCATGTAGTCGTAACATATCACAAGATCAAATTGAGAAGATCTGCGTGGACAAATTCATTGAGCAATGATAATTTAAGGCGGTCGCATTTTTATGGTTACCTCATAGTGTCTTTCTGATTCAGCAATGGACAGAAACAAGCGCCTTCCTCGACCTGGGCATTGAATATAATTTAAGATTTGGTGCCTAATATATCACTGAATCGGCCCTTTCGACCTTTTTCGAAATCGAGAACGTAGAATTTGTATACAGGATGATCGCAGCGAAGCAATCTTCTATCTTCTTACTGCGTATAAAATGTGATTCTTTCCATCTTTTCTTTAAGAAGTGCGATGGGAGACATCATACTTGATGGGAGTGCGCCATTATTTTTGTCGCCCTGTTGACTTTCAGAGTCGTCATTGATGAAACCATATGAGTATCTTGAGATGGGCAAATTTGGACGTAGTTTTTGGGTTAAAAGCACTTTTGGGAAAGACCTCTGGACTGCATCTTAGAGTAGAGACCTAGGATTTTATACCAGTAGGCTGAAAAGGGGCCGAAATAGGGGCACAAAATAGGGGCTACCGGCCTACCACAAGCTGTAAACAAACATACATACTTTTGATTACAAAAGCGTTTTATAACTATATCTCTCAAGGTCTACCAATGCTTATTTTATAAATGAAATGACGCCTACTCTACCTATGTTTTGATGGTTGAAAAAGATTGTCGGAAGGATCAGCTCCAAATCGCGACTTGGGTCAACAACGTTGACAGCTGATCAAGATCTTCCTCCAACGTATCTCCACTCCAACAACAACCGACAACCGAAAATGCAATAACTTTCCATCACCGCTCTCCAGCGGTCGATTCATACCACCGAAAAATCTGCCATCATGTCCTCCGCCGACGACAAAAACTCCAAGCTCGCCCCCTGGTCTGAGCCCAGCTTCAACCACCTCCACTCCCCTTACTACACCCCCTCCCATCTCCGTCTCCGCGACGCGCTCGCCACCTATCTCGAAACCCACATCCTACCCAATGCACTCGCCTGGGAAGCTGATGGCACCGCACCACGCGCTGAAGCACTCCGTTGGGCGCGCTCCGGCTTCGCCTTCGCTGACATTCCCACCGCCTACCGCCCTGCCGACCTCCCCCAGCCAGCGGACATACCAGCCTCAGAGCTCGACGCGTTCCATCTGCTGGTCAGTACAGACCAAAGTTCGCGCGTACCAGGCGGCGTGATGACAAGCTTAGCCGGCGCAAGCGTAATCGGTGCACCACCTATAATCGCACACGGCACGGATGCACAGAAGGAACGCTGGCTGCCGGGCTTGTTTACCTGGGAGACGAGCTTTAGTCTGGGCATCACGGAGCCTGGCGCAGGCAGCGATGTAGCAGGTCTACGGACGACGGCTGTTCGAGAGGGCAGTGTGTATGTGGTGAATGGTTATAAGAAGTGGATTACAGGCACACCATGGGCGACGCATATGACTACTGCGGTACGGACGGGAGGCGCGGGCATGGGCGGAATAAGCATCTTGGTCATTCCACTGGATTCAGCGGGTGTGTCCTGGAAACGCATTCCCAACAGTGGACAGAATGCTGGTGGAGCGAGTTTGATCACGTTGGATAATGTGCGGGTGCCTGTGGAGAATCTGCTAGGGCAGGAGAATGAGGGTTTCAAGATCATTATGACGAATTTCAATAGGGAGCGGTTCGTGTTAGCGGTGGGGAGTAATCGTATGGCGAGGGATTGCTTGTCAGAGTCGCTGAGATATGCTCATGATAGAGAGACATTTGGAAAGCCGTTGATTGCGAATCAGATCATAAGACATAAGATTGCCACTATGGCGAGAGGAGTGGAAGCTCATTGGGCTTGGCTTGAGCAGATTG
Source organism: Microthyrium microscopicum (assembly GCA_010405405.1). Taxonomy (NCBI): domain Eukaryota; kingdom Fungi; phylum Ascomycota; class Dothideomycetes; order Microthyriales; family Microthyriaceae; genus Microthyrium; species Microthyrium microscopicum. Next base: position 1,367,749 of record MU004231.1, read on the forward strand.
CCTATCACGTCCAAAAGTCAACCCAAGGCTGGAATAGCACGGAAGTTGCTTCACGAATCGCATTGGCTAAGGTCACAGGAGGCAAACTGGTTGAGAAAGCCTCTCGCGAAGCACAGCAGATCTTTGGAGGTGCTGGGTATCAAAGAGGAGGTGTTGGTGCCAAAATTGAGCAGATCAGTCGAGACCTGAGGATGATGGTAGTGGGAGGTAAGACTTTCCCGTTTGAAATCGCACATCTTCTGACGACATCCGATGAACCCACAAACATTCTTTTCCCAGCGCGTGCTATGGCTGCCATAGGATGCATTTCTGATTGCGTGTCATGGCTCCCACCGAATGCGATGAGTCTTTTACGGTTTCACATTAAAGGCCCAATGGTCTTTCCGGCGCGTAGCTCCAATCTTGGTCTTATACTGACAAGTTTCAGGCGGGAGCGAAGAAATCTTGAATGATCTTGCTGTGCGTATGGAGCTATTCAACTCGACTAAGAAGGGATGGAAGCTATGAGCTACTCCATTCCTTTGCCCTCTTTGACGAGAGTCTGGCCAGTTTCTCGGAGCTTGAACTTCTGTATCTTGCCACTGGCAGTCTTCGGATAGCCGTTTACCCAAAAGACGTATTTTGGGACTATCAAGTTAGCATCATACCTAGGACTCGACGAGGATGAACACGTACCTAAGTGGTGACTTAATCTATCTCGTACCCAACTTCTGATTTCTTCCGCTGAAACCAATATAGAGCCTTCTGGAGACTTTCTCGGAACCACAAAGGCTGCCACCGCCTCGCCATACCTCTCATCAGGCAAACCAACCACTGAAACCTCCGCAACCTGAGGATGAGCAAATAAACAGTTCTCAACTTCCAATGGATGGATATTCTCGCCTCCCTTGATGATCAAGTCCTTAATGCGGCCAGTAATGGTAACATACCCATCCTCATCAATCGACGCCTCATCGCCCGTCTATGTACCCGGTCAGCCACATATCCAATATTACACTATGAGGAAGGTCACTTGCATGCATCCAAACCACACCATCCTCATCAGTCCCAAATACTTCCTTCGTCCGCTTCTCATCCTCCCAATACCCCTTCATAACCAAATAACCACTCACCGCCAATTCACCCCTCTCTCCTACGCCTAGTACCCTGTTCCAATCGCCCGGATCCACGATCTTGACATCAACATGCGGCAAGGCCCGACCTACCGTCTCAACCCTCTTAATCAGCGGATCGTCAGTCGTGGTCATTGCGCTGACCGGGCTCGTCTCCGTCATGCCATAGCAGATTGTCAGTTCCGTCAAATGCAACTCGCGATGTAACCGCTTCATTAGTTCTGCCGGTATACTGCTGCCAGCAGCAATACCAGTGCGCAACTGACTTAGTCCCTCACGGGATTCAACGCCAGAGGACAAAAGGTCCAGTTCAGCAAGAAACATGGTGGGCACGCCGTAGAGTGCTGTACACGAGTGTTCGCGTACGGTGGCAAGGGTGGCGCTGGGCGAGAAAGCTTCAGATGGAAAAGCGATGGCGGAGGCGTGAGTTGCTGTTGCCATGTAGCCGAGAATGCAGCCGAAGCAACTATGGAGATGTTAGAAGAGAGCGATAAATCGCTAGTAGGTGACTTACTGGAAGAGTGGGGGTGGGCAGCAGACTATATCGTTGGGAGTGAGGCGCATGCGGTCTCCGATGCTATTGCCGTTGTTGAGGATGTTGCGGTGGGACAGACATGCGGCTTTGGGCATACTTGTCGTGCCGGAGGTGAATTGTATATTGACGATGTCGTTAGCATCCAGAGGAGCGTCGGTGGTTACGGCGCTTCGGCTGGAGTCGCCACTGTGGAGGACATCCTGGTACGATATGGCTTTGGCGAGTTGGGTACGAGTATCGATTCGGCCTTGGGCGTTATCTATTATGATTATATCTTGCAGTGATGGAACTGCTTGAGACTGAAGAGTTGAGTTGGAGCGTGAGCTGGATATATTAGGAACAAGTTCCGTCAATAGCGATACGTTGGACCTTGGTTGCTTTCGAGGAAGATTTGTTTCGGCGCTGACGATGTAATGAGTTGCAGATAGGTGATTGAGTGCTGCTATTACTTGAGGAGAATTAAAGGCTGGATTCAGGGGTACCTGGACAGATCAGCCACAGTATACATGGTGCTAAACTTGTGCATATAATACCAGAACAGCGCCAAGTTTGAAGATAGCATAAGTCAACTAGATGAAAATATTAGAATCAATAAGGTAATATATGTCTGTTGGTTCTTACTGTTGCAAACTCAACATTATTTCCTAAGCTGACTGCACAGCGATCTCCTTTTCTTACGCCTAGGCGCTGGAGACCTTTGGCTAGACGGGTACTGTCCGCATCCAACTGATCATATGTCAATTTGATGCTTTGATGATGAGATATGACCCTGTCGATTTATTAGTCAACTCTATAAAAGTTCCTATACTCAATAATGTAGAAATGAATTTGAGAGTTTCTTTATGCTCAAAAAAAGGAGGATTCTCACGCCAATCGGTCACCATATTCCTTCACGACCCGCCCAAAATGTTCCCCAATAGTCATTTCTAGTAATGGCGGTTCAGTGGGACCTTTCGCAAAGGCTCGAGTCAGAAATCCACGGCATTGCGGTCTCATAACCTGGCGCACACCAGCAATGCGACTGGCCGCAGCTCGAATTAGCAACCACCGCATATTGGTATTTGATGGATAAAGGATGCCATTCGAAGAGGTTCCAATGAGTCAAACAATATACCAACAGAATATGAAATAAAAGTGAAAGACAATTGCTACATGCGAATGACCACTGTTGAATTTCAACTTCTCAAGTGACTCCGGCGGTCCGAATGCACACTAAGAGCGGTTTGAAGCGGGGAAAGTCACAATTCATTCTCAGTTACCTCAGCGTGCTCAGGCTCTAATTCAGGTTTAGCGTCTGATTATTAACGGTCGCTACGCTCCCTAACCCTAAATTAGAGCCTAAGAGACACTTCTACTATTTACACTATAACTGCCTTAATAGATTTTTAGATTTCTATTTATTCTTTAATAGCACTACTACTATATATAAATTATTAAATATTTTTATAAAAGGCTACTAAGCAAGTAATTATATATATAAAAATTAGGTTTATTTTAAGATTTAATCCTAACTATATTCTCTAAAAATCTCTTTATTTTATTATGCTTTAGGAGGCCTAGCTTAATAAAAGTTAATAATTATATAATCTTTTATATATACGTATATAACTACTATTTACTATTACTACTTATAATATATTTTTATCTCTTTTTTTATACTTAGTATATTTATAAAATATATTTATAACGCTTTATTCTATATTATTAGCTAGTAATACTATTAGCTTTTCTATTATTACTTTTAATAGTAATACTACTAGTAAGTTTGTATTAGTTATAGCTTTATACTTTTACTATTCTCTTTACGTATCTATCTTAATCTTAGAGTCTATATTATATAAATATATATTAATTATATTATATAATACGTTAAATTATTCTAACTACATATAAGCCCTTCTAAATAACGCGCTAGATATTATTAAAGACGTATTAAATATATTTAAAAACGTATTAAACGTATTTAAAGACGTATTAAACGTATCTAAAGACGTATTAAACGTTTATTATAATATATTAAATATTTATTATATCTTACTAAACGTTAGTTATATCTTATTAAACGTTTATTATAACGTATTAAATATTTCTATAACGTATTAAATATTTCTAAAGTATTAAAACTTTTACTAATTATTTATTAGATGTTTTATGTATTCTAAATATTTTATAATGTCTATACTAGATAAAAGTATTAAATATTAACCCTTATCTACTACTTTATATATAAATATTATACGTTAGTATTACTAATATAGATATAGTTAATTAGAGACTTACGTATTATTATTATACTTAGTACTAAGTACAAACGTAAAATAAGGTATAAAAAGGATATAAGCTAGTCTAAGGGCTAGACTAAGGATTAACGTTATTATAATGTAAAGGCAATTTAGATAGATCTATCTAATAGTCCTAAGTAGGATATATTTTTCCTTAGCTCTATTAATAGACGTACTTATTCTACTCTCTATAGCCCTATACTATCTATAGCTACTAAATCTAACGAATTTACTACTAGTAGTTAGGGTAATAATATAGCTAGTAATTATAGTAATACTACTTATAGTAATAGTAATAGTAATAGAAATAGTAATGCTAGTAGCTATATTAGTAAGGATATAGCTAGTAATATAGCTAATAGTATTAGTACTAGTACTTATAATAATATATCTAATAATAATCTTATTAGTAGTAATAACGCTATTAGTATTAATCTTATTATATATTTATTTAGTCTATAGTACGCTACTATATTAAATAAGTAGATAGAGTACTTATAAGATTTTAATACTATAATTAAAGTTTTTATACTTTTAGCTATCTTTACTAATATACTTGCCTAAGAGGATAATAAAGCTAGTATTAATATTACCTCTCTAGGCTAATAATATTATAAAGATCTTATAAAAGCTTTACTTAAAAGATTACTATATATATAAGAAGATAAAAGGTTAGAAGCTAAGCTAGGGTAGGTAGAATCTTTATATTATATAATTTTTAAGTAATAAGATATTATACTTATTACTAAGACTAGATATAGTAAGAGTATTATTTTTTAAGCTTTTAGTATTCTTACTAGTAAGGTTACTCTTTAGGCTATTTTCCTTACTTTACTAAATTTAGAGTAGTATAAAGATATTATATAGCTCTCTAGTATAAACTTAGTTATTATTTATTTAGGGTTAATACTTAATAAATATGCTTAAGTCTATTATAGGTTACTTAATAGTACTATTACGTATTATTTACTTTCTTCTAAATAATTAATTAGTAAGTATATATAAAAACTACTTTAAGATCCTTAATTCTAAAATAGACTTAGTCTAATTACTATTAATAAGAAATATTTTATTAAGAACTAGGGGAAATCCTTTTAAAAGGAATATTCTTAGCTTTATATACTTTAAGATATTATTTCTTATTTTATTATTTAGTTTAGTTACTTAGGGACTTTAATAGCAAAAGCTAAGAAGTTTTTACTTAATAAAGGAGGATTCTAGCTATATAAGGAATACTAAGATATTACTTATACTACTAGGTTTATCTATACTATTATTAATAGGCTAGATTTAGGTCTTTAACTCTTATATATTCTAAAAGAGAAGCTTAGTAATTAGTTAAGGTTAAACGTAGCCTTTAGTTAGGCTATTTAGAATTCTACTAATAGAGATTTATTTATAATACCTAAGTTTATACTATTAATTATAATTTTCTTAGATAAGCTATTAGATATAATATTTATTCTTAATTATCTATAATAAGCTCTAGTAAAGTTATATTCTAACTTTACTTAGAGTAATTAGCTTTTTTTAGCTAGTATTTATACTATTATTTAATAATATACTAGACTAACTTAGAATTTTAATTAAGATTTATAATATATTTAGCTTAAGTAGTTTAATTTATTTTGCTATATTATAGTTATTATAACTATCCTTAATATAGGCGTTAATATTCTAAATATATATTACGTTATAATATAGAGTCTTCTATAAGGTAAAGTATTAGCTAATCTAGTTTAGAAGATTAGTTAAGTTAGTTATCCTAAAGCTAGTTATATTCTTTCTCTTTTACTAAAAATAGGTTTAGACTTACTACTACTTATCTTACCTAATCTAGATAACTAAACTTTCTTTAGAGTTAGGCTATTTAATTATATTCCTTCTTATCTACTAGTTATTATTTTTTTACTATACTAGTTATTTAATACTTAAGAGTAGTATTTAGTGCTAAAGTTTTCTTATAAGAAAGTAGATAATATATATATAGTAATAACTACTCTCTAGACTAGTATTAGTAAAGTTAATACTAAGGGCTATTTATTATTAGCTTTTAAGTTACTCTACGTAATATAAAATACTAATTTTACTACCTAACTAAGTACTTTAGTTACTACTTAGAAAGCTTAGGTATTTATTAATTTACTTAGTAGTCTAGTTACTATAGTTTCTACTAGTTATAACCTAAAAAGTAATAGACTACTAAACTAGATATGCGTAGAAATTAGGTATAAGGCTATAATTAATTTTATCTAGTTAAAGTTAGTTAATAGTATACTATTATTAGATTCTAACCTTAGTTAGCTTTACTATTACTATTAAGTTATCCTAGACTACTTTAGAAACGTTAAATATTATTAAGGTACTTATATTAATTATAATTAATATTATAATATATATTAGCTAGATAAATTTATTATGCTACTACCTTAGCTTATTATAAAGAAGAAGCTAATAGTTCCTTATATAAAAATATAAAGGTAATATACTTTTAATAGCCTAAAATAGTAAGCTACTACGTAGTTAGATAAGAAGTATTTAATTACTTATTAATAGCTCTTATTTAAGAAGTTTTAGTATATAGGCTAAACTAAGTTAGTTACTTTAAGTACTTTTTAGAATTTTACTAACTTTCTACCTTTTATAGATAATTCTATAAACCTAAATACTATATAGAATTAGATATATTTTATATATTCTCTTTTATAGAAATAGAGAGTTATAAATATAGCTACTTATAGCTAATTATTAACCTTTCTTATTAGTTCTAACTATTAAGCTTACTATATAGTAGTATTTAAGTATAATAAACCTTCTAGGTAGGCTAGTCCTATAGTACTATTATATTTATTTCCTATAGTTCTAAGTTTTAGTACTTATTACTATTTTCCTAAAAAAGTTAAGCTTATTAGTTCTTTACTAGTAAACTATTTATTAAGTTAAGTTACTTTAAGGTTTAAGTAGTTATTACCTATTATATGTCTAGCTACCTCTATTTTAGCTTCTTAACTAATATTTTTTTTATTATTATTATCTTAGCTCTTAGTAGTATTATCTATGCTTAGACTATTATCTTAAACTAGAACTAGGGTATCTCTTAATCTAAAGAAGAAATAAGAAAAAGGTTATCTTTATAAACCTAAATTAGCCTTTAAACTTTTAATTAATAAGAGTTTCTCTTAACTTTTACTTATAACGTTAACTCCTTTTTAGTATAATAGTAGTACTCTATATTCTTTCTTACTTAATATAGTTTTAGACTTATTTCTATTATATATACTATTACTAAATAAGCCTATAAGGTATTAGCTATTAAACTATCTAAGTAGCTTCTTACTTTATAATACTAAAAGTAGTTAGTTAAGCTTACTATCTTACTCTTTAGTAACTAGTAGTTATAATAAAAAGTAATAATAAGGATTAGAAACTAGATATTAGCCTCTATATAATAATCTTAATTACTACTTTCCTTTATTCCTACTTTTTATAAATAGTCTAAATACTATATTATATAAAAGGATATAACGTAGCTTAGCTATCCTATAGTAAACCTAAGTAATTAATCTATCTTTAATATCTCTTTATAGTTTAGGAGAGACTACTATACTAAGAAATAAGTTACCTTCTATATACTTATTCTATTCTTCTAATTTAGATACCTTTA
>MU004231.1:1385385-1397380 GCA_010405405.1 Microthyrium microscopicum
AAGGCTTAATATTCTCTACCTTTATCTTAAGATTTATATATCTCTTAGGGATATAACTAAGATATATAGTAACTATCTTTACTTATAGTATAATAGTAGTTTACTCTATAGGCCTTATAAATATTATTATCTTTATAACGTATTAAGAAATATTAGTACTTTAGATTACGTAAGTATAGGTTTAAAGACTAGTACCTTTAAGATAATCTTACTATTATAATATCTATATACTACGTATATTTCCTTTCTAAGTTATATCTATTAGATTTTAATACTATTATAGTAGAGATTAAATATAAGAATTAAGGAAGTATTAATTTATTTTATATAGTTTATAGTTTAAGAAGTTTTAGTATTATATAGCATTCTAGCTATATATTAATTAAGTATTAAAAGAATTATAGGATTAGGTTTTAAGTATGCCTAGTAATATATAGAATCTAAATATTAGGTTTAATACAAAAAAAAAGAAAGAATATATAAACTAGAGATATTAGTAGAATTTTAGTAATCTTTAATTATTCTTTAGGTTTCTCTCTTTAGTAGCTTAGGAAGAAAAGTATTAAGAATTTTATTAATTAATATATTATATACTATAATAGTTATAAGATTACTACCTACTATTACCTATAAATTATCTATAGCCTAGCTAGGTAGATCTAGACCTTATTTAACTATCTATTTAAGTAGTTTTATATATTCTATTTTCTTCTTAGATAACTTAGCTTTAGACGCAAATAGTTTATTAATTAGGCCTAATATAAAAGATATATCCTAAGATTTACTTCTTAATAGTATATTGCTAAGTAAAATTTAACTACGCTTTAAAGGGCTAGTATTAAGAGATAACTAAGATTTGCTTTTAATAAGCTTAATAATATTTAGATTATTATTTATAAAGAAGTTATCTTCTAGTCTATATATATTAGGATTATTCTAAACGTAAGGATCTTATATTTTTAAGCTTTACTATACTTTACCTCTATTAGTAAAGTAGTAATTAATAAGTAATTTATAATGCTTTTTATTTTCTAAGTAAGTATATAGAATATTAGGCTTATAAAGATATAAAAGACTTTTCTATCTACTATCTTTATAGAATTATAAAACTATTTTTAGATACTTATTAATATAAGTAGGAACTAAGCTAGAATACTTAATATTATAAAACTCTTATATAATAAAGCTATTATATTTAATCTTATTCTTATTAAGAGCATTAGCTTTATCTTAAGTCTCTTTATTATAAAGAATTAAGCTTTAAACGTTTAGCTAGTTAGTATATAGTAGGTAAGTATTATAAGTAGGAGACTAGTTTATATTTATTACTTAACTTAATAGTCTATTATTTATTATTACTATAGTTATAGTTTACTCCTCTAGTTAAGGTATTAAAGAAATACGCTTAGTATTAGGATTAAGTAGAGTATTAGCTATATCTAGTTTTTATTTATAATTCTTATTTAGTACTAATATTTTAAGTTAAATATTAGGACGTTATTTATAAGTTATTAAATTCATAGTTTCTTATTAGGCTTAGAATTATATAATAGTAAGTAGAAGTCCTTCTTAAATATAGAAAGAGTCTTAAGAAATACTACTAGCGTAAGTTATAAAGTTAAGTTATAATATAGTCTATAGAGAGTTTAGATATACATAAGTATTTTTAAGGTTAGCTAGTTATAGTTTAGGTAGAGTATTATTAGCTACTTCCTAAATCTATTATATAAGATCCTATAAGTATTATAAGATAGGCATTAAGTATATTAAGATAATAGATAAGTAGTTAGGATATATAGGTAGAATATAGTTAGTTAAAGAATAGAGGAAGTATTTAGAATTAAACTATTAGTAGTTATAGACTTATAGTATAAATATAATAAAATTTTATAGAGTTTATTAACGTTAAATAATTTATTATAACGTTAAAGCATTATTATAAAGATATTAGCTTAATAGTAGTAGGTTATATTAACGTTAGTCTATTATATTAGTTTATTAGGCTACTTAATAACCTTAAGGCCTCTATCTAGTTTAGTTAGCAAACGTTTAAAAAGATTTAAAAGATTTAACAAACGTTTTAATTAGTTTTAAAAGATTTAGTAAACCTTTTAATTAAATTTTATATCTTTTAAGCTTAAATAAAAGTATTAAGGATATTTAACATTAATTACTAAAGTAATAAGTATAGCATATTAATCTAAACTAACTATATCTATAACTTACTAAATACTATATTCTATCTAAGTTTTATAGCTAAAGTTAAGAATATTATAAGAAACTAATATACTAGCTTCTTTTATATCTAACATTAGGTTATATATATTATAGTAAGCATTACTAGAAAGATAGCTTTTATTAGTTATACTTATTATAACCTTAACTATATTAATATACCTTAATATCTAGACCTACGTAATCCTTTTTAGCCTAAGGTTATAATAAAAAGAAGAGTAATATAAATAGCATAGTAGCTATATTTTATATTAAAGGCTATAGATAATAAAGTAAATAAGATAAATTAAATAAAGTAATAAAAAGTAGAAAGAGTAGTTAAGTAGACTTATAATAAATCTAGTAAAGAAATAATAGACTTATACTCTACCTTCTAAATAAAGAATATTAATTAATTAATAAGGTAAATATTATAAGGTTAAGATAAGGCATATCTTAGTAAGTAAAAAGAATTTATAATACTAATAGATAAGTATACTTATAATATTTAAAGAGTATATTTCTTATTTACCTAAATAGAAGATTATTAATATCTTAGCTAAACTTAAAAAGAATCCTAGCGTATGCTATAGCTTATAATAATTAAAGAGAGTAGAGAATTAGAGGTCCTTATCCTTAATATTAGCTCTTATTATTTTAGATTAATTAAGAGTTAAAGTAATATAGGTTAACATTAAATACGCTACTAGCGTATTTACTATATAATAATTATATATAATTAAAATAACCTAATTTTAGTTAAGACTTAAGAATAAATAAGGTAGTAGGCTATAAATATTCTTTAAGTTTCTAAGATAGAGAGTTAGTTATTAAGTTATTTAATAGATACTACTTAATAAAGAGGACTATTTATATAAATAATATATAATTTAGATTATATATAAGAAATAGAGTAGTAGGCTAGTATTTTATCTAGTATATTAATATAAAAGGATATCTTAAGTAATACTTATTATTTTAAGAAGTATTTTTAGGCGTTAACTAAGTACTCTAATCTTTAAGCGTAAGAATACTTAGAATATTAAGTTTATTAGTAATGTAAAGATTAGGGGATTAATATTAGTTAGTTAATATAACTAACTAAAGTCTATATATCTTAAGCATAGCTAATTAGTAAGGAATAGATAAAATACTTAGTATTTAACCTATTTCTATTAGGTTAAAAGGAACTAATAAGATAATTATAATTATAGGGTAGCGATTAGGCGTTTAAATAGCTATTACTTACTATAAGCTTTTAAGATAAAGAAAACTTAAAAATATTTTTAGAACCTACTATTTCTTAGTTTTGCTTTAGTTAATCTTAGAAAGATAATCTATATTTAGATATTACTTAATTAGTTAAAGGTTAGTATATAAATAAGGCGTTAGTAGTACTTAATATTTACTAACTAAGTAAATAATAAACTAAATAATATAATATAATAATTTTTTCTTAAGGCAAAAAAATTACGCCTTTTTATTTAGCATAGCTACTATCTTTTAATAAATTCTATACTTATTAATCTATTATCCTAAGCTAGGAGTTTATCTTATAATTAAGTAAAGTAGACTTAATTAATAAGGTTCTAATAAACTCTCCTTAGGAATACTATAGACTATTAATTAAGCTTATCTATAGTACCTTAGTATAGTAATATATCTTCTAAAGATAAAGCGAAAGGACGATATATAGAATATTATTAATTTAGAAGTATATATAAAGTAGTATATTTTTTAGTAAATAAAAACATTTAGGTAAGTAGTAAGCCTATTAATATTAGGACGCGTTAAAGGTTTTAATAATATAGACTAAATAAATATTTAGCTAGTATTAACTACGTTATAGCGCTTTCCTTAATAATACTAAATTAGATTAAACCTTTGCTTACCTTTTATTATTTACCTCTTATTATACTATATCTTCTTATATATTAAACTACTATATTAGAAATTTAGAATAATTAAATATTATATTTCCTTAAAGCTTTAAAAAGTAGCAAAGCTAGACGTATATAGTACTAAGTAAAGATTAATATTATTATTAAAAAGATTTAAAGATTTACTAGTAATACCTTATTACTATTCTTTTATATTATAACTAATCCTATAGTATAACAAGTTTCTACTTAATACTAACGTTTATACTAAGATAGAGGTTAAGTAATTTAGTAAGCCTATATATAATTTCCTTATAGTAATTAAAAGAAAGATTAAATAAGAAGAGTTTAATAACTAGCTCTATAAAGAGTATTTAATATATAATAAGACACGTAGTTATAATATAATTATATAAGTAGTTAAAAGGCTTAAGAAATAGATATAATATTAAATTATACTAATATATATATTTATATTCTAACGTTTATAGTATTAAGGTTATCTTAAATATTACTAAAGCCCTTTAAACTAGATGCTTATATATATATTCTAATACCTTAATATTATTTTAATAAATATGCTTAACTACTTAGACTAAAGCAGTATAAAGTTATATAGTGCTATAGTAATAGAATTATTTAAAGTATATATAAATATAGTTAGCCTTATTAAGGAGCTCTACGTAACTAGATAGAAGATAATAATAGTATAATTAAAAGTTTTATATAACGCAATACTTAGTACGTAATTAATAATAAGATTAATAAGACTAGCTTTATAATACTAGAATAGGGTTATATCCTTATATATTTAAATAAATATTTAATACAAACTTATAATTAGACTATTTATATATTAATAACTATTACCTTTATATTATAGTTAGTATATCTTATTATAAAATCTAGTATAAAGAATTAGACTATAAGATAGTAAGTACTAACTCTATACTAATTAATATTATCATATTAAAATATAGTAGTAATCTAATAAAAGTTTCTAAGAATATTTAATATTTATAATAACTTAGCTAGAGAGTTAGAACAATACTAGCTATTTTACTAGTATACTAAGTATTTAACGTAATTTTTTTTACTTCTCTTCTTTATTATCTTTTTAGTATCTAAATTTAGTTTATTTAATTTATAGAAATACTACCCTAAAAAAATAAAAATATTATTTTTAATTATATTATAATTAGTACTATTAAATACGTTAATAATATAACGTAATAGTACTTATATATCTTAATTATTATAATAAACCTACTAAAAATACTATTAGTATATAACTATAATAGTAGATAATCTAATAGTTAAAAGCATGCTATTCTCTAACCTTAGAATAGAAATATAAGAAAGTCTTATTTACTAACTTATATGCTATAAGTATATAAAACGTCTACCTACAAAATTAATAGAAGTTAGAACTCTTACTTATAAAATTATATTTATCTATTATAACTAGGTACTAGAATCTTAATATTATATAGAGCTAACTTCTAGTAATTACCTATTTAGTACGCTTACTATAAAAATATAAAAGTTTTAGAACTCTTACTAGCTAAAAGTTTAATATATAGCTTAGCTAAAAGTTTATAAATATATAATACTATTCTTAGTAGCTAGTTATAAGCTATTTATCCTTTCTACCTAAATTAACTATAATTTATTAGTTATACTTAACTATACTTATTATAGGTATATAGTACTAATTATCTAAGTTCTTATCTAGTAAGAGTACTATAATGTTTATAAGTAAGAAGGATATAATAAGTATAGAGTAAGTAAAGAGAGAAGTAAGAATTTATATAGTAGTAGTTTATACGTTAAGAAGAAGCAAAGTATTAAAGATAGTAAATAAATATAATATAGGTCTATTAATAAAGGTCTTAGATTAAATAGTAAAAAAGGCAAGTAATAACTATTAAAATAGGACTAGCTAATATTTAATATAGTATTAAACTTACTATTAATTAATAATATGCTAAAGAATAAGTAAATATAAATAAAATAATAATAAGTTAGTTAATTAGCAATTCTATAATAAGAATAGAGATAAGAATATAGTACTAAGTCTAACTTTTATAAGTTATAAAGAAAAGAATAGAGTAGTAGAAATATAGTAAGTATATAGAAGGATATAAAAAAATAAACTAGATAAATAAAGCTAATAATATATATTTTACAAAAGATATTAAAATAGTAATAGTTAAAATAATATAGAGTAAGTAGCTCTTACTTAATAAGATATAATTTATCTAGATAGACGTTTCTATTAGTATTTAAACCTTTACTAACTATTAAATATTATAAGACTTTACCTTATTTATCCTAGATTTTTAATATTTTAATAACGTTTAATTAGTCTTAACCTATAATAATAACAAAATTCCTATTATAAGATATAAATACTAACTTTATATTCTATATTATTTATATAGTTATTTTACTTCTACTTTATACTATAAAGTTATTATAATATCTAAGGTTATTATACTAGAAATATAATAAAATTAGGTAGTTAAATAATAAGTATTTAGTTATATCTTCTAGATTAGGTAGAAATAGTAAATAATAATGCTTTATATATTTATAAAGAATATAATTAATAAGTATATATATTAGATATAAGAGTAGAAGAGTACTAAGATTAATATAGTTATAAAGAATTAAAGAAAAAATATAGTATTAAGTAAGCTATTAGAACTATTTAGTAATACCTAGTATAGTAATAATAAAAAAGACTTTATTATGCTAACTTAATAGATAATAAAGATAGTATCCCTAAGTTAAATCTATCTTAGTATACTTTTAAGAGCTACTACTTAGCTAATAAAGATACTATTCTTAAATTAAAACTAGCGTGACTATTTTAGAGAACTATTATATAACTAATATAAATACTATTCTTAGATTAAAACTAACGTAACTATTTTTAATTAATATAAATTAGCTAATATAGAAACTATCCTTAGATTAAAACTAATACAACTATTTTTAATTAATATAAATTAGCTAATATAAAAACTATCTCTAAATTAAAACTAACGTAACTATTTTTAATTAATACGAATTAGCTAACATAGAAACTATCCCTAAATTAAAACTAATATAACTATTTTTAAGTAATATAAATTAGCTAATAAAGAAACCATCCCTAAATTAAAACTACTATAGCTATTTTTAAGTAATATAATATAGCTAATAAAGAAACTATCCCTAAATTAAAACTACTATAGTTGTTTTTAAACAATATAATATAGCTAATAAAGAAACTATACCTAAATTATAATTACTATAGCTATTTTTAAACGATATAATATAGCTAATAAAGAAACTATACCTAAATTAAAATTACTATAGCCTTTTTAAATATATATTATATAGGTAGCATAGCTAATACTAGTACGTTAGATTCTAAGGAGCAATTTTTAAGAGGTACTTATCTAACTATATAATTAGTATAAATACTTACTAACTACGTAAGATTTTAGCCTTTAAGAGAATATACTATATATATTTTATATATTATATAGAAATATATCTTCCTTACTTATATCTAGGACGTATACTCTATCTAACATAAATATATTTAGATATTTATAATACCTTAATAAATAAATAGAAAGTAATTAGTAGATACAAAATATAGTAAAAGTCTATATAATATATAAGTATATTCCTTAAAGTATAGCTATTTATATAAGGTATATTATAAGATTCTATATATTAAAAAGGCTAAAATATACTAATACATTAGAAGTAATACTATAAGTTATATATTTCTAAATTATTTGCTATAACTATAGTATATATAAGAATAAAGATAAGCTTACTTACTAAAGTATTTAAATCGTAAAAGGATAATTAAAGTTAGAAATAAAAAATAACGTAAGTTATATATAAAAGCTAAACCTTAGGTAAGTATATTATTTAACATTAGCCTAAATAAGTCTAACGTTAAATAATATACCTAGTTAACGCTTTAACGTTAGGCTATAGATAGAGTAAATATTAAGCTAATATTATAGTTTCTTAAGTTAAATCTTTAAATATTAAGATTAACTAAACTAGTAAGCTAATTAATACTAAATCTTTAATTCCTTAGCTATAGACTTTACTAACTTATTTATAATATTAATTATTAACTCTAGTTTCTAAAAAATAGTAAGAAGTAAATATAAATAACTACTATCTTTAATATAATATAAGCGTAATATAGGCTAATTATTACGTATAAGTAAGTATAACTAGTTTATTAACTAGTTTTACTAATTACTATATTAAGATAGATAAAAGCAGGATAGTAGGTTTAAGATAACTAAGTAGAATTAAATAAGTAACTAAATTAATAGCTATTTGTATTATATTTATATAAGTAAGTATTCCTTAAATTTTAGATTTTCTATATACTAATACTATATTCCTATTACTTATTATATATATAGATATATTAAATTAGCCTTAAGATGCCTAGTTTATAATAAAATATATTATTACGTTTATTACTATCTATAAAATATACTAGAAGTAAAACTTAACTAAATGCTTATTATAGCCTTTTAATTACTTATAACTATTGCCTAAAATAAGATAGTTAAAAGAGTTCTAGAAATAGCCTATTATAATACTATAGGCTTTTATAATTATTAGCTAAGAAGGACTAGTTAAATTAAGTAATAGTAAAATACTAATTATAGCTATATTAACTCTTACAACTATTGCTTATTAAGATGTATCTAATTTAAGTATTAAAGAAAGTCCCTATTCTAACACTATAAGCTAATCCATAAGTCTAAATACTCTAAAGAATACTACTACTAAAGCTAAGAACCTACCTATCTGCTATTAACCTAATAAAAACTATCTATTAATTTATATAGAAGATATAACGTAACTATTACTCTTTAGTAGTTATTAAATTATATAGTTACTTATACTAGGTAGAATTCTACTTATTAGTAATATAGCCTTTATAATTAATTAAGATAATAGTATTTAGGCATAGGGCTAAACTTAATATCTACTAAACTAGTACTATATATACTATATAAAGATATAAGGCTATTTACTTTATTCTTTATATAATTAGTAATATAGTACTTATAAATAAGTAAGATAGTATCTAGGGCCTTAATAACTTTTACTAAATAAGTATCTAAGCTAATACAAAAGAATATAACCTAGTTACGCTAACTAAAGTCTTAGTATTAATATCCTTAGATATAACTTATAAATTATATCTTAACTTAACCTTATTATTCTTACCTACTAAGCCCTTCTCTATCTTTTTAATAAGACTAAGTAAATTACTTAAATTTATACTACTCTTAATACTTATGCTAGCTTTATTAACCCTAACTTACTTACTATTTAGACTTTTCTCTTCTATATCTTTTATTACTTTTACTAACTACACTATTACTATCTTGCACAATCTTACTCTATAAGCTTACTAGCTTATTAAAGGAGGTAAACTATTTAACGCTTATAACGTGTTTTGTTATACTATTAAACTTAATGCTATTATTTTACTTAATTATAATAGTATACACAAATTAGTTAATAGTCTTTAAGTAACTAATATTATTTACTAAGTTAACTAGGATAAAGGCGTAGGCCTATATAATAATTTTAGGGCTACTTATTATAGTAGTATAAATATCTATATCTACTACTTAGAAGAATATAGCTAGAGTAAAGATAGAAAGTACTATAACTATACTAGGATACTACTTAGAGCTATTACTTATATTATATTTAGATAAGCTCTCTATTAATATAATAAGGTATAAAGGACTTTGCTCTATAGTAGATAACTATAGAGTAGTTAAACTAATTATAACTAGTATTATAACTACTTTAAAGTTAATCTAAGACGAAAAGAATAAGAAACAAGAATTAGAGTACTATAAAGTCTAGAAAGTACTTATTTAGGTAATCTAGCCTAGTAATAATATTACAATTAACGAATTTTATAATATAATAATAGCTACCTTTATTAATTACTATAAAGAAGTCTACTCTATAGTACTACTATAGAGTAGCTAGACTACCTCTAACTAGTAGTTATTATAACTACTTTAGAGTAGTTTCTATATAAAGATTGCACATAAGGAAGTTAAATATAGCTTATTATTAAAATATACTAGTTATACTCTTATAATAGGTATTTACCTAAGTTCTAGCTATATAAGGAAGTGTAAGTATTAATTTTAAGTAGGATAAAGATAGAGCTATTAAGAGCTAAATGCCTAAAACTATAGGTATAGTAATATCTTTATTAATAATATAGTATACCTTTAATAAAAGCTACTAAATAGATCTAAACGTATATTAATTTATAGTAATATTACTCTACTACTTTTAAATTATATCTTTACTATCTTAAAACTAATATAGTATTTAGTAATAACGCCTAAGAACTATAGGCATAGTAGCTAGATACTTAGAACTATAAATATAAAATAAGTAGAGCTTCTACCTTCTTACTAATATCTTGCTATAAATTAACTATACTTCTAAGACTTTATAGTCTTTTAGTAGATATTAAAAGAATAAGCGTAGCTTATAATACTAATATTAAAGTAAATAGAGTAATTAAAGACTATATTCTAAGTAATATAAGACTTAGCATAGGTAGCGTCTTCTCCTTATTATACTTATCTTATATTATAATAATGCTAATAATATTAATACTTATTAGTCTACTAAGGACGTACTTTTTCTTATTATATTTCTTTAGTTCTTTTAGGCTATTTATTCTTAGAAAGTAATTTTATAGCCTTAGCTATAATTTCTATATAAAACTTTACGCATCTTAATAAAAGATTTATTATTTAATCCCTAGTACGTATAAGGGATTTAGAAATTAGTATATAGAGGATAGTTTATAGAATTATTACTAAATAAAGGTAGAATAGCTAGGTAGGCTAATTAATCTTTAACTTCTTCCTTAGTATATTGTATATCTATTAGTAATATAATTTTAAGTTGCTTACTATTAGAGTTAGTAGTTCTACTAAGTAAAATAATAAATAAAGATAGAATTCTAAAGGATAAAATATTACGTAGTAGTAAGAGTTTATAGTAAGTTATAGTTTATATAAATATATTATATTATATATCTTTATATAATAGCAAATAGCTTTACGTAATATTATATAATATTAAACGTATTAATTGCTATTAAACTATATTAAACTATATTAAACTATATTAAACTATATTAAATAATATTAAACATTATTAAACATTATTAAATACTTTTATATAAATACTTAAATAAATACCTAAACGTTTTAAACGTTTTAGCTTAGATTAGGAGTTACTAAAATATAAGAACCTAGGTAATAAGTTATTATTTAAGATACTTTTACTAATAGTCTTTACGTAATAGAATACGTATTTTTAATAAGTTTATTTTACCTAATTATATTTACCTAATTAACTATAAATTAATACTTATAATAGTAATTATTCTTTTACTAGACTATCTATATAAATAATATATTCTATATCTTATAAGTAATAGCATTTTATTTTAATATATTATATAAAAAAGAATTATTAATATACTAATCTTTTCTATAATAACCTAGCCTAGCTATCTTTATTAATAGGGTTCTATATATTTACTAATAAAAAAATAAGAACTTTATAAATACTTTTGCTAATAGTACTAGAAAGTAGTCTAATGTAGTATTTTATAATTAAATTAGGCTATACTAAGAGTAAATTAATATAATGGTTTTCTTTTTTAATAACTAATAGTAAATATCTTTAAGTCTACCTATTAGCGCTTATAATTAGTACTAGCCTTAATAGCTAAGGAATAATATATATAACTAGCTATAATACCTCTAATTAACGTACTCTAGTATACTACCTATACTTAG